>JAJMSJ010000046.1:0-44543 GCA_030578535.1 Yamadazyma tumulicola
CGATAATAACAGTTGGAGGACCGCTAGCTGGGGTGGTAGTGTAGGTGGTGGTGAAACTGTTGGTACCTGGGATGGTGGTGGTACTAATAGGAGTTTCGATAATAACAGTTGGAGGACCGCTTGCGGGGGTGGTAGTATAAGTGGTGGTGAAACTGTTGGTGCCTGGGATGGTGGTGGTACTAATAGGAGTTTCGATAATAACAGTTGGAGGACCGCTTGCGGGAGTGGTGGTATAAGTGGTGGTGAAACTGTTGGTACCTGGGATGGTGGTGGTACTAATAGGAGTCTCGATAATAACAGTTGGAGGACCACTTGCGGGAGTGGTAGTATAAGTCGTTGTGAAAGAATTAGTACCTGGAATGGTAGTGTAGTCTGGAGGGACAAGGATCTCAACTGTTGCAGTGGTGTAACCCGACGGAGTAATGGTGACAGTACTTTCGTAACTATTTGTCCAATAAGAAGTTGTGGTGGTTGTAGTTAAACAGGCTTGCACTCCAGGCTTGAGATGATAATATGGCAAACTTGTATGCTGCGTTCTATCAGGATAAGTAACAGCCAAGTCAATACTGGCTGCGTATGGACCAGCTTGATAATAAAGCATTTCAATTGGATAATACTTCCCTGCTTCTAGCTCAACCGTTACCAGTCTCTGTGTGTTTGCTATATCCGTAAACAAAGAATAACCAGAGATATCAGTAGATGGGGGACCACAACAAGGGAATCCCACACCCGTACCAAGCTTTAACATAATAGCATTATCAATATCAATAAAGTTGAAGACATAAGAACCGTCCTGAGGTGCCTTGAAGTAACCGGTATGTCTCAACGCAAAGTATCTTACATCTGTTGGCCGTCCGTAGAGTGGTTGAACATTGGGTATATTTGGAGCAAGACCAGAGTACTCAAAATTGACATCCTTCACCCCGTAGATTGTTGCATTTGGGACCGTACTACCAATATTCGAAAGGGCTGCTGTGTAATTGGCACCATAGTATATACTATCATAATAATCGACTCGAAGTCCTGCATCTGGAGATGAAAGGTCACAGCCGTCAATGGCAATGACAGTTGATATTGTAAACATCAAGGTTAGGACTGTGGAAAGCATCATGATTATGAACCGACTAGGTAGCTTCTTCAATTGGTAGGGAAATCATCCTGAATTTATAGAAGGGATAGGGTGTATTATAGCCAGTTTGCAGTTTCAATAACGGAATATTGCCGATATTAATCCTTAGGTGTAAACTTGCTTCATTAGTCAGAATCTCGTCTCCATTCGGGAGCAATATATGGAATATAATTTATTTTGCAACTTGCCAAGCATCACGGACAGGAAAGGGGTTCTGATATTGTAAAGAATACGTCACCGAATGGTCTTGGTGTAAAAACGGACTGTAGAAAATAGGAGTGGGCATTAACATGAGGCATTTTTTATTGCAGATTCGGTATCATGTAATGGTAAAATAGCCGACAACATCCTGATAATTAATCATTTGTCTTAGATTATTCTGGATATGGAATGTGAGCTGCTGCAGAGTGATCAAACGAGGCTTCTGGACTAGAAAAAGTATTTTATGAAACCGTGAACCCTTCCAATAGAGAATTGTCCGTGTTTGAATCTGGATTTTGTTTCAAGACATTCAAGCACTGACTTCAAAATACGATTATATTGGAGCTGAATTACTAGACACAACTTAAGTTATAGGCATTTATATAGTTGATGAGTGCATTTAGAATCTTCTTCAACCCAAAGTTTAAAATTTGGAGTCACAAGGGTCAATCTTTTGACCAAGTATAAACTGACCAGTAAAGTTACAACCCTTTCTTAATAGGGTAGCACAAGAAAGCATCCATTGGTAGACAAATTAGGAAAAATACGAATTGGGGTACACTATGACGTTGTTTGTTCGTATCTGTAGAGAAACTTAAGTTTCTGAATTGTCCTTGCTGGTTCAAAATCAACTGATTAAACAATTTTCACAACAAAATTGGGCATTTAAGGAATTGTTTTTCAATCCCACGAGATGAAAACAGGAAGAACGTGAGACAGTCTCCTTCAAGGTTGAAATGGTGCTGGATTTGATGATACCAAGACTAGCTTTGCTGATTTGAGTACACTAGAGAGATCCGGAACCGATTAGCATTATTGGGGGGCTGGGGAAGCGCCTGATTTGGTGCGGTCTCTTGCTGGTGGTTATTGTTTTAAGATGCAAATTGCTGGTTTGCCCAATTAGTGCGACGTGCTTCTGGTTTGGGTAATTTACCTTTACAATGGACGCTTGAAGTTTCCACAGATAAGGTCACCATCCATGGCAAGATAGGTAAGAGCCGGCCTATGTGCAGACTAAAACAATGGAATGAAACAGGTGACGCAGATTACAGATCGAAATTTGATATGGAAATAGCTGGTTATTGAGCTGAAAATCACTTGAATAAACTTGAGTATTCTGCTCCATTTGTGATACAATAGGGAAATTTGGGGCTGTGAAAGCTTATGTGTTTACTGGTCTATATTTCGGATTCCCGTGGTTTCAAAACGAAAATTTTGAACCAAAAAATAATAGAAAAAGAAACCTCTGACTGTATTATTTTAAGTCGTGGATGACTTTTCTCGGTTACACTATCTCATTCAACCGTCAAGAGATGTACTTATCCCTAATAATATTAAAAAATATCACAATGGGAAGAGGAATCCCTGTAAAATTTGCTCCCGCCTTCAGAAGTTTTTGGGGGACATTCAATTCCCCTACCCTCTGGTAACGCGAAATCTTGATCAAAACATCGTTCGTTTTTTGTCAACCTTGATTTAAGTTCCCATTCTTTCTGGGTGCTTAACTATACATGAATTTTAGCGGGAGTTCCTAGTTGATGAGCTAGGCTATATTATCTCATCTAATCTAGGTTTTAAATAATTGATTTGGCTGGGAGTTCTTCCTTATATATAAGTTGTAGCTTATGATCAAACGGAGTGTTTCACTTTTACTGAAACGCCATTGTAGATTATTGGCACACAGAAAGAAAAGACCCTCAATGTTAACCTAGATCGGACCATATAAGGAATTTCTGGTAGTATAACCCCTAAAATCAGAGGTATAATTACTCAAACGAGTATCAAAACGAAGCTCAGACAAAAATATTCAAATTGCCCAATGCTCTAGGACAATTGTTCGATGGAGTACCATGTACTGTTTGAATGGAAATGCCTCTGCCAGATGAGCGTCATAATACTATAGGGAGCTGTAGAGCAGCTATTAATCCCCATTTCAATACAACAGAATCTAAACAACGTCCTATCTAGTTTATTTTTTCGACCATGATCCATAGTAACATGCAAAAGAACCTCAATTTAAGCATTCAAATTGGCTTCAGGAGTTCCATGAGAAAAAGCTCTATGCTTCTAAACCTCGTCATTACTTCAGATGCTCAAGTTACAATTAGCCGTACTTGTGAGGTATAAATTTCTGCTGACATTCATGAGAATCTTCTTGGGAATACACCTTGATAAGACGGATTGGCAAGAAAGTTCACGACTATGACGTGATATTTTGAATTGGAATTAATTGACTCTATCGCAACAACCTCAAGTTGACGACAATGATTGGAAATGAGTTGCCTTATGACTGCATGATTCTTATGCTGACCTAGTTAGCTGCTCAATACAAGATTATGTACGAAAGCTCAAAAATATAGTGAACCAACGTAATTCATAAGCCGAGATTCAAGAATGTTTTATTTGAGAAGATGGGCTTTGTTTATATTGAACAAAAAAAAGAGCGGTACACCATAGGGCAACTTGTCCGAGTGGTTAAGGAGAAAGATTAGAAATCTTTTGGGCTTTGCCCGCGCAGGTTCGAATCCTGCAGTTGTCGATATTTTTGCTCATCTTTTTTGACTTTCATGGTTATTTGACTTGGTACTTAATGACAGAAGGTAATGAAGTCTATTGTCTTACTTTGTTGTACATAATATGAGATTTGTATCAGAAAGAACGATTTGTTTCACTTTGTAAAGCCTCAAGTTACATATATTGCAAATTGTTATTAACTGGGGGCAAAGTCTATTATCTATTTCATTATAGACGATACTAATCGTCTTATGTTTATAATTCTTGATCATTTATTGTCCATCCAAACATCTCCATAAAAGTCGAACAAGTCCACTTCCCACGGTTCGTATGTAATAAGATGTCCTTCCATGGTGTTGTCTCCTTCGCTAGTTTTACCTCCAATTCTTGAATAACCACACCAGGTGTAGAAGCCACAATATACGTTGGGATAATACCAGCCAAGAGGAGGCTCCTCGTCTTCGTTCTCAAGCTCAGTTGAATGGAATGGTGGGATAACAGCGTTGGTGATATGAATTCTTGATTTGTACATTTTTTCCAATTTCTCTTCCTCACCTTGTTTAAATGTCTTGAAGATTTTTCCCCTGGAGATCTCATCACTAAAATTAACATCTTTGGGGCAGAATACAAAACCTGAATTAAGCCATAAAAGAGAATGATCATCTTCACCGCTTACATGACCAGGATGATTTCCACATATTTCGTAACTTTTCTTTTCTTCACCATTGGATTTTAGTCTCTCGCTCTGCGGAGTCAACTGCCCTATCGAGGCAGCACTGTACTTATTGAACTGTACTGATTCCTCTCCGATAGCAGAAAAGGCTAGCCAAAAAACTTCTTTATCCCCGTGAACCCTTTCAGTTACGGCATGGAAGAAATTTAGTTGAGCCATTGTCAATATAGCATTGAAGTGTCTCATCCTATTGATCAATACCACACCCGATTCAACGTAGTGGTAGGTTCCTTTCATGAAATCCAAATCCAAAGTTTTATCTGTAACCACAGGGATATCGAAAATTGTTGAATCAAGAAGTGAAGGCATGAGTTTTCTGAAGAAGACTAAATCACTCTCTGGGCGGATGTCATTGATGGAGCGATCTCTGAAGAAATATGCACCCTTTTCAACGTAGCTTTTCAAATTGAAAAAGTATTCGGGGCTCTTCAATAATCCAGCATCCGCGTCGATAATCATAAATTCTGCAAACGAATTAAATATTGTAGCAAAGTATTTATTAGCAAAATAACCAAATTTTTCTCTATAACTGACATGGATTGTGTTATATGTGTTAACAAACCAAACTTCTTGTTTTGGTAAGGCGTTCTTCTTTTTCCCAAACCCATTGGGAAAATGATGTTTGACTTTTTCAAAACTGTCTGGCAACGGTACATAATCACTTCTAGCGGCTTCAATAATTCTTTGTTTCAGTTCTTCGGAGAGGTTGTCATAGTATGCAATTTGAATCGGATAACGATTATTCAAAACTCTTAACAACCGCATGAGTCTTACGGTATCATCAACATGATGGTTGCCAATACTCATAACAATACCCTTTGCATTCAACAAACTCTTGAAACGAGACAAGAAACAAGGTTCATGACTTCCGTCACTAAACCTTGGATTTTTGACAGTTTTGTAGTACACAGAATTACTGGGTTCGAAAACTTCAGGAAAATCAACAAAATCTCTCATGCGTGGAGGTTTCATGAATATCTGACCTGTCCATCTTTCATAAATTGGATAGGAAAATGATAGCCACCTATAAACTCTTGATTCGAGCTCACTACAATCAACATTCAAGTTAATAGAGGTTTCATCCTCGGTGAATTTGAAAGTGTTTGCAGGTAGATCAAGGGACTTTTCGATACCAAGATTTTTGTTAACCTTATTAATCTCTTCTACATGATTATTACTAATATAACATTTGTTGAAAACCCTAAAATGAGATAAATAGTTCACCATTTTGGTTTCTGCTTCCGCCACTTTTTGCATGAATTCCTTATGATCCTTTTTGATTTTTTCTTCAGTTTCCTCACTTAATACATCTTCATCTTTTATATCCTTAATATCCTTATCTTCATGGTCTTTAGAATACTGATTTTTCAAGTCTTCAATAGCTTTTTTTCGAAAATCTTCGAATTTGAACTCTTTCCGATTGTGCACTGAAATATCAGCATGAGGGTTGATATTCCAATTTCTATCCATAATATATAGATTCTTGAAATATAAGTCACATCGTTCCTTGAAGCTCAATTGTAAAATTGATGTGAAGTCGTGATTTTGCAAGATTTGATCATAAATTTTCGAATGCACGTCTTCCGGTCGAACATCCTTGTACCCGAGGGAGGATGCCACCTTTGTAATACTTGAATGCTCAAAAACATCAACTATTTTGGGCTCTCGTTGAGGCTTTGCTTCTACTTTCGATTTCAAGATGATATTTTCCTCATTATCGGTGGATTCGTTGCGGATGGTAATCCAAATGGTTGCTAATATAATCCAAATTGTTAGTCCCCACATCAAGTTCAATTTGGAAGCAAACAATGCTTGCCAAATTGACGTCCTGTTCGTCATCAGACTTTCAGTGAGTAGTGAAGAATTCGCAGAAACGTGCTGCTTTGTCGCGTCTCTCGTAGAAATAAAATATTTTAGAGATCTTGAGCATCTGTCTAACTTTAGTCATGCATTTACTACAGTAGTTTTAACTAAATGGATCGCTAAATAGCTCGGAAAATGGCATATCATTCAAGTTATCGGTTAATATCTCCTGATATGCACTGCTTGCCCCCAATAGTTCTTTCGAAAGCTGTTTGATGTTACTAACTTCCTCTATATCGTCGGTGAGGAATATTTGTAGAATATTGTCTACTATTCGTTGGAAAACTTCGGCACATTTTCTGGCAACTAACCAATTCTTACTGAATTTATGAAGAATTTCAATCAATAAATGAATCTCTTCCTGGGATTCATTAAAGTTGATATTGGATTTGTATAAGCAGTATAAAGTAGTTGAACAAACGGTAAGGATACGATATAAAGTAATCCAATTTAATGGCAAAAGATTTGATTTGAATAACGCATGGGTATGGAAAATGTTCTTCAAACAGTAACCACCTAATTGATCTAGCTGCTCTATGGTTGGTTTGGGATTCAAATAACTTGATCTATATAATAACATCACATTGTGAAAATATCGACAAACGTACCATTCATCAGATACATGGAATGACAAATAATTGGCGTTGTTGGGCGAGTTAGGTTTACTTTTCTCTAGCCAAGTATCAAGGTCCTTTTTGATTTGTTCAATCACTTCTATATTATAGTATTTTTGGGAATTAACCAAATACAACTTTTCAATGATATCACCTTCAATCTGTCGTAGTTCGATTATGGAAATTATAGTTTTGTATGTGAAACTATCTTCACCAATAAGAATTGTCGGCAATGGGATATTTACATCTCTTCTGTTGATGGCTAATGTACGACCAAGACTAATCGAAAGCAAACTATCAAGATTTAAAATACTCCACATCAATCGAATCCTCATTTCATGATCTATGGCATCTTCGCCACTAGGTATCTGCTTGTTGAGACCTAAGGATAAAGCCTGTCGGGAGATAAATCCGAATAGATTCCAAGAATGAATTCCCTTAGGTTCAAAAAATGAAAAAATACACACCAACAATAACATTTTGATTGATTCCAAATCTGAAACTATAGTCCCTTTGAATAAGAACCTTCTAGCTTTATAGGAAAAGTATTGACTGTAAGTGTCCTCTTGCTCCAAAAGTCCTGCTCTCGATAACGTAGTACATCCAATTGCCATGATCATATAAGCTTCAAATTCAAAATAGTTGTTTATATCATCATTTAAATGATCCAACTCTTGAAACATCTTCAAAAACCTCGACTTGCAAACAAAAGGGTACGATCTATGGGTATGTTTAAAGAAGGCTTCGATGAATTTTCCTACTAGTGATTTAGAAATGGATGGTCGTGATACATCTTCTAAATTCTCGTAAGATAGATAGGACAATCCTAGTGTCTGAAGAAGGTTAAGATTGGACTTAGTTGGTTTATTTGGAAACAATGGTTTGATGAAATTATCAGTATCAGGCAGGGAATTAGTAATAGTTTCGGTTATTATGTAGCCTCCCTTTTTAGCTGTGGGATAAACACAATCTCTATTGGATTTATTGCAAGTAAAACAACTAGGGAAATCCCTAGAGCATCTCTTCTTCGACTTCTTACAATGAAGACACGAATTCTTAGCTTTCTGGCCGTTTTTATAACCGTAACCTTTATCCACTCGAAACTTGTTATACTCAGATCTCATAATGCGAAATCGATTCTCGATGAGTAGTGAGAGCTCTAGATATGGGATTTCTTAAGAGAATAAATATGCTACTATCAACTATTGAAGATCTTGTCCAAGTAGTTCAACCAGTTCAATCCCAAAACCTTTTCGATTTTTGATTTAGACCAACCTTTTCTAGCCATAGCCAATGCCAATTCTGGCCGTTCCGCCAAGGGACCCAACGGTTTAACAACCTTTTGTTGACCCCAGGGTGTTAAACTTCTGGCGTAACCTTTGTCTTTATTACACCATTGCATAAAAGGAGAGGGTCTTCCGTGACCCTCTGAGGCATCTGATCCAATACCTACCAAATCTTCACCTATCAAAGAGATGACGTAGTCAACTACATCAACGTAGTCATCAATGGTTGAGTCATTACCCTTTGGCATATGGGGACCAAATTGACTTATGCCGACGAATCCTCCTTTTTCTCCTATTAACTTTATTAACTCGTCCGACTTGTTTCTACCGCTTTCTTTTAAATTAGCAGGCAAAATATGAGAAAAACAGGGGGGTTTCTTAGCGTATTCGATGACATCTCGGGAAGTTTGATCACCAACATGAGATAAGTCACATACGATTCCTAGTCTTGCCATCTCATCTACAACTTCTCTACCAAATCCGGTTAAGCCAGAATCTTTTAATTCGGTATATCCAGCCCCAGAATAATTCTGGGTGTTATAAGTTAACTGCATTTTTCTTACACCCAAATCTCTGAAAATTCTTAAGTATCCCAACTGATCTTCGATTCCAGCAGTGTTTTGCCAGGACAACAAAACTCCCGTTTTGCCTTCTTTTTTGGCTCTTCTGATATCATCAACGTTATGGACTTGAATGATTAAATCGGAATACTCATCAAACCATTTTTTCCATTGAATTATGTTAGTAATCGAGTCATGAAAATTTTCCCATAATCCACAAGTGCATGATACGGCAGTGATACCACCTTTATTCCAGCTTTTGAAAATCTCTTCACCGAAATTACAAATATTTAATCCATCGATATGAATCGATTCTTTGTAAATCTGCTTTGCTTCTTCCTCACTGACCATTACGGATTTAACAAATGTTGCACAAACAGTCGGACCTTGGATCGGACCAGAAATACGAAAATCAATGGAAATTTCTGTGGCTGGCGGGAGTTGTAGGCAATTTATGTCTCAGGCAGTTTGACTCCGACAAGTAAAGATGTTTCGATGGGCTCTTAAATGCGGCGCACGACAATCTCCTCCGCCAAAAACCGTTATCTTATCTTTACAACGACTCCTTGGGCGTTAGTTCTTTAATTTTTATGGGATGAAAGCTAGAGTTGATCTGAGGAGCCTGTTGTAGCCGTCTACCTCAGATTTCACTCTTGATGGAACCGCTTTTCCTGCGAAGAGTGCAATTAAATAGATGCAAAATTCAGCGTGGAGGTGAACAATCACGTGAAGCTGATAAAGAGAAAAATTTGTCGACACCACATGCCGCAAAACTATCGCCGCTTCAGGAAATCGACCGCCATCTGAGTCGCGGAAATGAGATGCGATAATAGATTTAAATATGGGACAAAAGATGATTTTAAATCAATATCCCTAGTTTTTTAAGTCACACATCGGGCCCATTTACTAACATTCTGCCAACCAATTTTTGTTTTTGATATTACTGGTTGAACCAAAGCTTATTATCGAGCTGGTTTACTTTTTATATTAGGAGCGGTTGTCATGAGTGAATCTTTGTCCAAAAAGAACTCCGTTACAGATGTCGACGTTGCTCAATCAGAACTGCCTTATCCAGCGTCTCAGCCCAGTTCGACGAAGAAGACATTTAGGAGTATTATTTGGGATTCTTTAGATAAGTCTCCTGAAGAAAGGAAATATATATTCAAAATCGATTGTTGGATCTTAACTTATTGTTGTTTATCATATTTCGTTAAATACTTAGATCAGAATAATGTTTCAAATGCTTATGTTAGTGGTATGAAAGAAGATCTAAACTTTGGAGGGACACAATATAACTATACTCTGACTTGGTATTATATTGGTTATATTCTTGGTCAGCTTCCTTCCCAATATGCTATTAGTGTCATCCGGCCATCAATATTTTTACCCACAATGGAGCTCTGTTATGGTGCACTTGTCATGGGGATGGCTGGAGCTCAGAATGTCGGTACAATCTATGGGTTGAGATTTTTCATTGGATTTTTCGAAGCCAGTGCTTATGTCACGATTATGACTTTGCTTTCAAATTTCTACACCAAATCCGAATTAGGTAAGAGATCTTGTATATTTCAGACTTCATCTAGTGCTGGTCAAATGTTTTCAGGTTATTTACAAAGTGGTTTACATAGCGGGATGAATGGGAAACATGGTCTTGCTGCTTGGCGTTGGCTTTTCATCTTTGATGGGGTTATCACTATCCCTGTTGCCCTTATAGGTTATTTTGCCATCCCTGACGATCCATTCTCCACCAGGGCCAAATGGTTAAATGATTCCGATAAAGCAATTGCTGTTAGAAGAGCTAAAGAATCCAACAGAAACACCAAGCCGCACATTACTCTCAAGTCATTCGTTAAATTGTTTAGTGATTGGGGCTTCTATCTTTTCTGTATTGCTTTTAGTGCTCATGTCATGGGTATTAGATTATACGGGTATATGAATCTTTGGTTAAAGTCCACCGGTGATTACTCCGTCAGTCAAATTAATAACTACCCAACCGCTGGTTACGGTTTGCAAATTGCAGCCACTTTAACGTGGGCATGGTTGTCTGATGGTATCGGTAAACGTTATCCTGTGATTATTTTAGCTTGTGTTCCCGCAATAATAGGTTCCATTATATTGTGGGTTTGGCCCGAACACAATCGAGCGGCATTATTTGCTGGCTGGTATCTTCAGTTTACCGAAACCGGTGCCGGCGCATTATTCATTACATGGATATCGGAAACATACAGTACAAATGCGGAGCATAGATACTTGATGATTGGTTGGGTTGAAGTCATTTCATTCATTTTCACTGCTGCTGTTCCAATATACTTGTATCCCGCTAATGATGCTCCGTACTATAAGTATGCTTACCCAATTACGTTCTTTTTCTTTTCATTGGAAGCTTTGATGGCCGGGATTATTGCCTATCTCCATCACCTAGAAAAGAAAGGTGTGTTAAAGAGCGATCGTGACTATGAAGTGTATCCAAAAGATGAAACTGATTCTGAAGAGATTGTCGATAATGTGTCAAAGTGAATAGTTTATGACAGATCAATATATTGTTTGCGTAATTTTGCTCTACATATATATTCAATTCGCCGCACTCAGTTAGAACCGGTAGAGAGGATGATTTACGCAAGTAATGTCGTTTGGAGTTGTCTGTATTTGGTAGCTTTCAGAGACAGCTAACGTCTCAGAGTTTTGCGAAACTTCGCTCATTATGAAAGTATTCATTAGTCAGTTATTTCACGAAGCCAGCTCGTTTGTTGCCTCAGTGAATAAAGAAAACTTCTATAAGCGTCATTACTTGAAGGGGCTTGATGCTGTGAGAGGTAGATTCCAAAATGACAAAGATTGGATATTAGGAGCTCTCGGTCCGTTTCTTGATAATCAAGATGATATTCATGTCGGTGTTTGTACCGCATGCAACCCTGCTGGAATGATAGAGAGAGATTCATTTTTGGAGATTTTGGATGACATGCTACAAGAATATAAGAACTATCTTCTGGCGTCAGGATCCCCCGATATCTTGATGTTGCTTTTACATGGGGCTAATTTGGTTGACAATATTCCTGATCCTGATGGGTATTTGATCGAGCAGTTTAAACAACTCAGCCCAACTACAAGGATCGGAGTGACGTTGGACTTTCATGCCAATATTAGCAATAAGTTAGTAAATTTGGCTGATATCGTCGTGGTTGGGATCGAATACCCTCATATTGATACTTATTCCAGAGGCAAATTAGCTTCTCAACTAACACGAAGTCAAATGGAGTTGAAAACTTTTAGATTTCCAATACCAATATTGACGTGTTTACCCAACCAGGCAACTGTAGAGAGTCTTCCGTTCCATAGGTTGGTTAATCATGTGGAGCTAGTGAAAGAAAAGTACAATATTGTAGATTTGGCAGTTGCTGGTGGGTTTCCATTTGGTGACTGCTACGACATCGGAATGAACTTGATTGCAGTGAATTCTTCCTACTCCTCTTGTGCTAAGGCATATAAAGAAATTCTGGAGTATGTTTGGTTCTTAAAAGACGAACTACTATCTGAAATTCCCACTTTGGTGGATGCTTGGCCAAGTATTGAACATAAGGCTAAATTAGGAAGAGTGGTAGTGGCTGACATTTCTGATTCGCCAGGTTCAGGGGGGAACGCTGATGAAACTCATTTGTTGAAGTACCTTTTAAATTCTGGCAACAATTTTGTGTCGGCATTTCATGTTGACCCTACTGTTGTGGAAGAAGCAATTAAAGTCGGAGTTGGAAAATCCGCTATTTTTACTTTCGGTGCTTCGTTGAGCCACCCTCTGAGTAGAATACTACGTGTAGATGCAGGAGTAAAACAGTTACTAAACTACGAATACTGTAATATTGGCCCAATGATGTATGGGGCAAGGTTGAATGGTGGTCCAACAGCTGTACTCCAAGTAGGAAATGGCTCAATAGTAGTTACTACCGAAAGAATTCAAGCTTATGATATCAATTCCTTTATAAATATTGGCATAGATATTACTAAACCAGCACCATTAATTATTGCAATAAAATCCACCGCACACTTCAGAGCTTCCTATACCCAACTAGCTGACCAAGGGATCGTACTAGTCAGGGGCGGAGGGTGGTCTGACAGCGACTTCAATTCTTTGACTTACAAATACAGGAGAAAGCCATTATTACCTTTAGAGGATATTGACAAGATTCAATGGGATCGGTTCATATTATCCTATTCAGGCAGTGGAATATAGATCTCAACTGTAAAATTTTTGCAAAAGACCAATCAAGAAATTTTGTTCCGATTTTGTTTCCTGGCGCCACAGTTGGAAATTTTTCACCGCTTTCGCCGCCATCAGAAAATGTCGCACGCGGCTTTCAAGATATATACTCTCACGACAAATACATCAGTGTTATTAAATACGGCTTAAAGCCAATT
Source organism: Yamadazyma tumulicola (assembly GCA_030578535.1). Taxonomy (NCBI): domain Eukaryota; kingdom Fungi; phylum Ascomycota; class Pichiomycetes; order Serinales; family Debaryomycetaceae; genus Yamadazyma; species Yamadazyma tumulicola. The sequence continues at coordinate 13,311 of JAJMSJ010000046.1, forward strand.
GACCGTTCTGACCTATATATTTATTAGTTGTATATTTGTTGTTACCAACAACGTGTTGTTTTCATTAGTTCGATAAATCCCTTTGGGAATTTCGTTGTTGACTTGACATGTTTAAGGATGAAATTCGGGTTACCGCTTCATTCCTTTAAGTCTAATACAAAAAGAATGCCGATGGTGGTAACAATTCTATTGATAGAGAAACACTGTGGAAGTCATCAATTGTACTGCTGATAAAGCTGAACAGTGATACCTTTCACTTGTGAAGCCGTCGACTTCTCTTGAATAGACAATTGAGGCAACAACCAAGCCAAAAGGCTCAATTTTGAAGGAATACTTCTTCATAATAGCTGGACTTAACCGAATGTAAACTCCACGAGGATCCTTTGACATAGAGAATTCATATATCTGCCGACAATTGTGGCCTACTAACCGAAATTCATTTTGTATTGTTGAGGGTTTAACCTAAGCATCAATAATGGTTCCATACTGGATGGGATTTTGTCATGCATTATAGTCGATTGAATTTCAATCAATTTTTGGCCGTTCTCATTCACTTGGTGAAGGGTTGTGTCGACTGTGTTAGTATGAAGCTCTACCAATATCTGAAGAACATTCGTTCAAGTGAAGGCACGGTAATGTAAACTAAGACTAACATAATGATCATCGGCACTTAGGACTAGATTGGGATGTTCAACACTTTGAAGCTGAACTAGAACTTGACTCTATATAGACATTGCAAGAAAAACCCTATCGGGCACTTACCGTATTAGTAGATGACAGCGACTATGTGCGCAACCCCTTACTCCATTCTGGAGAATTGCGGACTTTTTGTGATAATTATCTTGAAATATTTTAGGGGTAACGAAATCATGGAGCAGAAATTGCCATTGTTCGAAGATATAACTTCTCTGAAGCTCAACTATAGAAAGTTGGTTTCCTTGTGTGTTGTTGGCGGTCTTGTTGGGCTATCAATTGTCAAAAATTACGTCCCTTCTAGTGCTGGATCTCAAGATTTGTGTCCAACGTTGGAGAAATTAGTACCTGAATACGACGAGAAATTGTCTGATTTGGATTATTTTAAGTCCTCCGAATACAGAAATAAGTCATTGGCCTACTGGAGAGATGCCATTAGAATTCCAACGGAAAATTTCGATGATCTAGGTGAAGTAGGAGTTGATCAAAGATGGGATATTTTCAACAACTTTAGTGACTATTTACTTGGAGCTTTTCCTAAAGTGCATGAAAGATCCCAAGTATCCAAGATCAATAGTCATGGCTTGATTTTCAATATCAGCGGTACCGATGAGTCGCTACAGCCAATACTATTAGCTGGGCACCAAGATGTAGTTCCTGTGCCTCAAGATGGAGTATCTAGATGGACATACCCTCCATTTGACGGGGTGTTTGACGGAGAGTTCCTCTGGGGTAGAGGATCAAGTGACTGTAAAAACAACGTAATTGGCATTTTCGAAGCACTAGAAGCTTTATTTTCAAGAGATTTCAAGCTTACGAGATCAGTGATTATCGCACTAGGATTTGATGAAGAAACTGGTGGTTTTAGAGGGGCCAATCAAATTAGTAAACACTTGAAGGAAACTATAGGAGAAAAATCAATATTTATGATCATTGATGAAGGAGGCTTAGGGATTCAAGATTTGCACGGTTCCAGATTTGCTTTGCCTTCAACAGGGGAAAAGGGAGCTCTCGATATCACCATCGAACTCATAACTACCGGGGGCCATTCTTCCGTTCCCCCAAGACATACTGGGATTGGCGTTATTGCTGATTTGATCCATGAAATTGAAGCTGAAGAGTATTCGTTGGATATAACTCCTAAAAATCCTTTTTATTTCCAATTGCAATGTGAAGCTAAGGTATCCAAATCAATGAGTGAATCATTGAAATACGATATATTCCATTTAGATTCAAGTAAATCCTCCAAAGGAAGGGTTCTAAAAGAAGTTAGCAAAGCTGCTGATAGAAAGGCTTTGATGTCAACGACCCAAGCTGTTGATATCATCTTTGGTGGTTTGAAAATAAATGCGTTACCAGAACATATCACAGTAAGAATCAACCATAGAATCTCTTATGAATCGTCACTTGCAAAGGTCAAAGAGAAGATTATCAAAGCAGCAAATACCATTGCTGAAAAATTCAATATTGATATTGATGCCTTCGGGGAGATAATTAGACTCAAAGAAGCCTCGTCAGGTCTTTTCAGGATCTCCAGCGACGAGCCTTTAAACCCTGCCCCACTAACACCAACAATTGATAATCCAACGTGGGAATTATTAGGAGGAACGATTCGGCATGTTTTTGAAGATTTTGCTCAATATAGAGACGAATCTCCTGAAGACAGAAAAGAAGTAACAGTGTCCCCCTCATGTATGACAGGTAATACTGATACTCGATATTACTGGAATTTGACCGATAACATTTACAGATTTACTCCGATCAGACAAAATGAAAGATTGAATGCTCATGCCATCGATGAAAGAGTTTCTTTGGATGCACATATTGAAGGTGTGGTATTTTTCTATGAGTTTATCAGAAATGTTAACGCTATGTAGATTGTATAGATAACAAAAGTCCTAATGAAATAAAACGTTTAGCACCAAAATCAAAAAGGTTGTGATCAAATATCTCAGAACCATTGGATTTTAGAAGTTGAGAAATCTCATTTGATGAATCCAATTCAAGGGTTGTTTTATATCAATCCGATCAACCACCTTACCAGCCAATCCTCCTTCCCAAAAACCTTCAAAATTAAACCAAGCCAAGTCTGTTTCAATTAGTTATCCATTCAGGTTTTTTAGGGATCATAAATAACTACGGCATTTCTTCAGTAGTTATCTGCTTTGACACAGCCCTACCACAAAACTTGAACATATTCCTTTCAGTGTAAACCTGATTGAGAGAATTTTGAAAACAGCTCTTGAATTAAACAAGCTGTCGAATGACGTCAAAGTGATGGTAAAAGAGAATTCTGCATAGTATTACATCAATCATATATTTGGGTGACGTCCTTTGTAACAGGATCTCTTTCTTTCGACAGGAGTTTAAGAAAATTTTCGTTAGATGGTCCTTTTAGAAAGAAAACAGCCAGAGAACAGTATGTACTCAATTAGACAACTTTATCACTAGATCCTGCATTATCGCTGGTTACTTCCATGTGAATCAGGTCGTACTTTTCATCGTCAAGATTTTCGATATGACCTGCTACAGCATTAACTCTTTGCAGTTCAGCGTCAATAAATGTTTGAGGTCTCTTCCTTTGTCTCAATTCTTTGAATCTTCCAAGGAATGCAGTATCATATTGATCAAACATAAAATTGATATCTTCCAAGGTACGCTTGGATGTTTCAGGATAGAAAAACCAAACAACTGGGGCATAACATAAAATAATCACTGCAAACAATAAGTAGAATCCCCACTTCATATTTGTGACAGCTATATCGGTGTACTGTGTTATACAGAAACCACAAATCCAATTAGTAGCGGTGGCAGCAGCAGCACCTCTTGTCCTCCAACCAATGGAATTTATTTCAGAACTATATACCCAAGGAACTTTGGCGTAACTAGTTCCATAGATAACGTAGTATACGAAAAACATCGAAACTGTCAACGCCCCCATCTCATAAGTATTTCTGGTTTCAGACACCTTCATGGCAGCAGCAGCTATAGTGTAAGTAATGCACATACCAATAGATCCATACAACATCATGATTCTTCTTCCGATACGGTCAATAATCAATAAACAGACAAGGGCAGCACCCAAATAAGAAGTTGCATTACAGGCCGTTAATAACTTGGCGGTTTCCTTACTAAAATGAAGTTGCACTGTCAAAATTGTTGGCATATAATAACCCAAAGCATTAACTCCACTAAATTGCTGCATGAATTGGGTACCCATCCCTAATATCACTCTTCTTAAATTTTTGTGCTTGTCCTTACCAAAGAGGACCCCTTTCAATGGAGCTTTTTCGGAGTTTTCTTCTTCAATGCTACCCAAAATATTGTAAAACTCAGTCCTTACTTCTTTGTCATCAACAGAAATATTCTTACCCCAAAGTAGTCTTATAGTTTCCAAACCTCGATCGTGCTGATTATTGGCCAACAACCAACGAGGAGACTCTGGCAGCATCAAGACCAAAGGAACCGAAAACAAGGGAAATACCAATTGGAAAGCAAGAGGGAATCTCCATTCAATAGGACCTCTTCTAAAATAAAGGGCATAGTTTATCCAATTAGATAACATAAAGGCAAATGTGTTACACACAGAGCCAAAAACAACCAATCTACCTCTATATTTGGCTTTGGAACACTCTGCTTGATAAAGAGGACAGGTAGAAGACGTCATACCCATTCCAAACCCATTGATGACACGGCCGATAATCAATTGGGGTAAATGGAAAGAAGCTATTTGAAGTATAGCACCAACAGTATTGAAAGCAGAACCAACAAGAATGGTCTTTTTTCTTCCGATCTTTTCACCTATAGTGAAAGCACATATAGCTCCCACAAATGCCCCTAAAGCAAAACAACTTGACGTGATTCCAGAGATGTTACTATCTTCCTTAATTCTGGGGAAATGCTCAAGAAAATCATCTGCAATAAGCACTCCTGAAAACACTCTTTGGTAATGTTAGTATGTTCTTCATTGCGATCTGAAAATCTGCTTCAAGTTGTAAAAAAGACAAAAATCGAATTTCGGCTCTTGTTCATGGTGAGCAGTCAGATGCCTTTATGACTTATTCTATCTACATACCCTTGGTCGTAGCCAAACCATCCCATGGTTAACCCATTTGAGACAGTAAGTAATCCAAGTAACCAATTACCTGAGACGTTAAAGATAGTCATTAATAGTTTGTAATATTATATTGTTTGATAAAATACTCAAACTTGACCTGGTACTTATATTATTATGAAAGGCTGTAGTAAACTGTACGAGAGGAGTTAAAAAAATTTATGAGAGTTTCTGGTAATTCCTTGGATGGGGGAGATTACCCCAGAAAGATCAAAATAATAGGAATATTCTCCCCCTCGAATCACCCGCACCAATTCCTTCTCTGTGAACTTGTTATTAGCCCGCCGGAATTGGGCTGGAATTGAACCCAGCCCATCAACCCATCCTGGCCTAAGCGTTTTTTGAAGTCTGACGGTGGGAAGTACGGGGAACAGATGACTGAAGAAGAAAAGCGAAGAAAAATCTAATGTATGGGGAATCCTGGTGGGAAGTGGTAAGAGATCTACTAGGAGGAAGAAACAACAAAAAATCGACTGAACGACAGACTGACGTATCGTTAACTTTCCTGAAGACTATTCAAAGAAGAGAGAAAACCAAAGAACCTTTTTTAAATCTAGTGGCAACTTTTCTACAAAGAATGGGAAGACAAATGTATATTCGAATCTATTGAGAACATTTCGATGGTAACTGTTGAAACTGTTTAATTGAGTCAACTATGCATTCCTCGAAGCCTCGGAACTTGATCCCAAGGTCACTTTCGATCGTCTTATAATCTAAATCGTAACCTTCAGGTATCAAGTCTTCATCATGACCAACCTCAACCTTACCAAGATTATGGGTCTGCATGATTTTGGCTGCAAATTTGTAAGAAAACTTCTGTGGTGAGCTGGGGACATATCTCTTATTGCCAGCTTTATCGACTATTAATGATTTAACATGAGCCAATGCCAAGTCTCTTACATCAACCCATACTGGCACTCTGGAAGTAGGGAATTCTTTTCCCTCGTAAACATCCCAAAGATTTGCATTGGATAAATTCAAATCTTCAACATATTCCACGGGATGAACCACAGGTCCAAACGTCATTGGAGGACAAAACGTAACAAGATCAAAAGAAGTTTGATTGTTCTTGAGGAAATTCCATGCTTCCAATTCAGCAAACTTCTTTGAGCCTCTATAAGCAATGATAGGATTAGCTTTGACAGATTCCTCGTATGTCAAAGGGTTCCAGTCATCTCCAGTGTAGGTAAACCCTGGACCGGGACCTCTCGCATCATCCATTACTGATGCGAATGAGGAAGTTAAGACAACTCTTTTGATCTTCGGTTCAGTGGCAGCAGCCTCTAAGACAACTCTCACCCCTAAAATCGCCGGTTTAATCAATTGTTCTTCTACATTAGTGACTGAGTAATCTAAGGGACTCGCGGTATGAATAATTCCATCTACTCCTTTAACTGCATCTAAAAATGGATTCTCTCCTGATCCGATTTCGCCATAATCTTTGATTTCGATAATTTCGATCAACAGTTCATTCCCAGGGCGTTCCAGGATGAACTTTTCCCCCTTCTTGATCGATCTTGATGGTAATCTCACTTTGATTCCCAATTGCAATAGATTATCAACTATGTGGGCACCAATAAACCCCGTTCCGCCAGTCACTAATACTTTCTTGAAATCGGCCACCGTCATATTCAATGTTCAGTAAGTTTTGCTTCCTCCAAAACTTCTTATACGAAGACATATATATCCCCCATCTACAAGTTTGCCTAAATTGGAACCCCCGCTTTGTCCTCCACCCAAGGTTTCGCACGCCGAAAACGTCCACTTCTCCACATTTCAAAACCTCCCCATTTCCCACATCATCACTTCATTGTGATACGTTTGAACATGAGAGATGACTACTACTGCTACACATAGGTTTGCTTGCGACGTCCCAAGTTGTAGGAAGTCATTCGCGCGTTTGGATCATTTGACTAGACATCAATTGAATCACGAATCTACTGCTCTGCATCAATGTCCTCTTCCTAGTTGTGGAAAGATATTCATTAGAAAAGATGTGTGTCAAAGGCACTACAAGAAACAGCATTTAAATCCTAAGTCTGGGGAAGCAAAGAACAAAGTGATAAAGTTTGTGTTAATGGATAGTGAAAATTTCAAACTTGAGGATGTTAAGGTAAAGGAACCAAAGTCTAGCCCCATAAGACGTTTCAGTGATGATTCCAGTGATGAAGGAAATGAGGGAAAGAACCATCTCACTGTTGATCGCGGAATTGCTATGGATCGGAACACTCACCAGGAAACCCACAAGACAAAAAAGCTGACTGGTATTGATAAAGGTTCGAAAAAGGAAGCAAATCATGACAAAAGAGAAAGCAGTCTTCAGAGCCTAACTACTGGCAGTGAAAGCCGTCCTAGAGAAGTGGTTCAAGACCATCGTAATCAAGAGAACAATTTTCAAAGTCTCACTACCACGCCCAATCCAGGATTCTCTATTGATGATTTGGTAACTTCCAATGAAATGATAAAATGGTTATTTGGTGGTATCGATAACAATTCAGACTCCAATAGTCAATCGACTGTTTCTCCTAGTCTAGAGGAGTTTGAACATCCTTATCCTTCGGGTAAACTCCCAATTAAACATCTCACTGATGACATTATTCCTGAACTGATTGGATTTCCCTTTAGTTCCGAACAAACATTAGTTGACGAAACAGTGATGACTAAACTATTGTCGATTCTACCAACGCTTGGGGGAAATCCTCGATTTAAACAGTCCTCGTTGCAAAAGTACTTGGAAAATTACTGGAAGTATTATCACCCTCAATTCCCTATATTGAATATGCCATCATTTTCAACCAAAAATCATCATCCGTTACTACTTCTTGCCATGCTAACGGTAGGAATTCATATATCTAGTGCATTATCGGAGGACAGTCACATAGCACTGCCAGAACTCGCAAATAGTATAGCCAGACCATTACGTATTGCCATTTACGAGTCAAAGGAATTTAAGCCACCTCCGAGACCTTGGGTCATCCAGTCTCTAGTGATATTGGAGAGCTATGAAATATGTTGCTCTACAAGAGACATGCATGAAAGGGCTAATATACATAGAGGTCTTTCAATTCAAATGTTAAAAAGAAGTCCGTTACTTGGAGGAAATCCCTGGTTGAAGTATACCAATTACAGCCAGGAGTACCTTGGAGAGTCTACATCAGGTATTTCCCCATACTCCAGTAGAAATTCGTGGGAAAAATGGATAGAAGAAGAGTCGATGAAACGGTGCACGCTTACCAATTTTCTATTGGAGACTATACATGCTGTAGTATTTGGCCATGATACTATTATCGGCTTACACGACATAAAGCTTACACTACCGTGTGACGAAGATTTATGGAATAGTGGTAAGTATAATCGTAACCCCAACAATAGTATTACCTTATTAGCTGCCATTAAGAATATCCTACGCAAAAGAATGGTGAAAGTAAACGGATTTGCAGAGAAGATCATCCTTGCAGGACTCATTGCCCTTTCGTTTGAAATCAAGGATCGTGAGTTTGAATTTTCCCTTCCTGAATCAGAGAATATCAAATCGCTTTGGCAATCGAAGATAGCAGATGCTTTTACTTTTTGGGACGCCAATTTCAACAAATATGTCCCCAATCGGTTTTATATACCTCTTCGTGAGTTGTATGAAAGCTACACCCAGATCAAGCATTATGACTTTATGGTATATGCTGGAGCTCCAGGTAGAATGAATGTGGCTATAAATGACAAAGAATTGGAAGTGGTAACTTCTCGAGTTGTTGACTGGGCCAATAACTTAAATGGTAAAAGGGCAATTGTGTTAATATACTCATATTTTTGTAACGTATTATTGAGTGGGGATGATACACATTCCTTCGGCTATAATCCAAAGGAAGACACTTGCCTTTATCGAAAGCAAATGATCTCCCATATGTTAATTATTCTTTGGTGCTGGTGTTATTATAATTGTGGTCCGGAATCACATGCCCTTAAATGGAGCTTGGAGAGTTCAGATACTATATCAGGTAAGGAAGATGGTCATGCTTATCTTAGTAGAGTCAAATATGAGTTATCCATGCTTACAGGTAAGCAGTTTACTCGAGAAAATGTTTTTAATGACACCGATTCATTTGCAGAAGTCTTGAACATGATCCCTGCAAGGGAGAATATCGTTGGGTTACTTAGACTATTTGAATCTAAGTACTCTGATGATTTATCAGAAATTGCTAGAGAGCATTCAAGATTGTTAAAAAATTGTATCAATAGAAGTCTAGGCACATCGAACATCTTTTGCACAAATATGTTCGAGTAGTCCGAGATAATGTATTATATTATAAACTGTTTTCTATCTCGAGTAACTTATCAAATGCAGGTAAATACTTATCCCATGCCTCTAAACTTATAGGTTGGTTCAAAGGAGGTCTGCCATAGAGAAAGTCCCCTATATTCAAAACATGCTTTATCCCATGCTTTAACCCTAAAAGGTTCAACACAGCTGTCATTTCATTAACTGCGGTCACAACTCCTTGTAGCTGTTGTGCTTTGGCTAAGTTTCCCTCCTGGTAGTAGTTCCAAATTTGGACCATGCTTTTAGGAAATATATTTGATAATCCATCGATAACACCTTCTACACCAACGGAGAGTCCAGGGAGGAAAACTTGTCCAACTCCAGCCAAAACACGAAAATTGTTTTCCTTTAGTTCCTGAGACTGACCCAATAAAGTATAAAGAGGGAAATTGTAATGAGTTAACTTACATCCAACGATATTAGGGTGTTGGGACAATTTCAAGTAACTGTCAAAAGTTAAGTCAATTTCATTTTGAACCCCAGGATAATTATAGATGATTATAGGGAGTTCTGAGTCATTAGCAATGGCAGTGAACCAATCGACCAACCCTTGTTGCTTCACCAAACCCCTTCCAAAGTATCCGGGCACTAGCAAAACTGCATAATTTGCACCCAGATGGTTCAAAAGTGAGATGTCCTCCACTACATCAGCAACATTGTTTCCTACTGAGCCAGCCAAAATGGTGAATGACTTGTCATTGACTCTATCCCTTACAGCCCTGACAATCTGGTGACGTTCCAGGGGACGTAAATGAACTGCCTCCCCGTTGGAGCCTCCCACAAGAACACCCGAAACTCCTGCGTTATAAATATAGTCCAAATGTCTCAATTGACTATCAATATCAATTGGATATCCTTTTGAGTTCTTGAAAAACGTTGGAAGGGGAGTATAAACCCCTTTAGGAGGAAGAGCCATTTTTTTCAATTAGTTCATATTTTTAGCAGTGGAAATAATTTATATGTAACACTAAAGAGGGGCCCCACTTGGTGAAGTACTTAGAAGATTTAACCACAGTGGGGGAATTGATAACTTTCCGGGGTATGAGGAGCTTCCAGATTCGGCGTTGGTACTTGGAGATACGCTCTAATAGAGGTTTTTTTGTTAGAATAGTCAGATAAATACATTTAACTAAAAACTTTCTCATAGTCTGTTAAGACAAATCTATAACGAACGTCATTATCATGACATCTAGTTAACGCTTCCTTAATACCTTCTTCACTGAGCTTAATATCTTCGTGCCAACTCTTGATTCCTTTTTTAGCTGCTAATTCGAGCATGTCCAACATCTCTCGTCTGCTTCCCAAATGAGACGATCCAAACAATGACCCGTTCTTAAGGAATGTGGCAGGACTTACAGTAAAAGATTCTTCAGGTAAACCCACACTTATTAATTTACCATGAACCTTGAGGGTTTTAAGGTAACCATCCAAATCGAAGTTTTTGGAAGAATTACCACAAGAGATGATAATATCTAGTTTTCTGGAATATTTATCAGCCCAACCTTCTTCTTCATAGGTAGCAATGAAATGGTCGGTACCCAACTTTTCAGCATCCTCTTTTTTACTGTTGGTTCTCGAAAAGGTATATACAGTAGCTCCTAAAGCTTTAGCAAAAAGAATGGCAAAATGTCCTAAACCACCAATACCAATAATACCAACCTTGGTGCCTGGACCAACGTTGTTTCTTACCAATGGGGAATAAGTGGTGATTCCAGCACACAACATTGGAGCAACATCCTCACTTCCTAACTCATCTGGGATTGGAAAAACAAAGTGTTCATGAGTTCTTACATGAGACGAGTATCCACCCCAACTTTTAGATCCATCTTTGTATCTGTCGTTGTAAGTGTCAACCCAGTCAGGACAATAAGTTTCATTTTCGTCCAAGCAAGTTTCACATTTCAAACAAGACCACGCTTGGGCTCCCACACCAACACGTTGACCCACCTTGAACTCACTGGACACTTCCTTACCAACCCTAACTATTTCCCCGACAATCTCATGTCCAGGAATTACAGGCAAGTCAGGTTGAGCCCATCCTCCTCTGACACAGTGAACATCACTCCCACATACCCCACAAGCAGTAATCTTGATATCAATGTCTTTAACATCAAATGGCTTGGGATCAAAATTAATCTTAGTCACTTTATTCCAATTAGCAGTATCAGTCACTGCAAAACCTTGAAAATTTTCAGGATAAGTCATAGTTGATGTATGGTCGCCTTTTTTGGGGATCTCGAGTATTTAAATAATCTCAATTCTCGCTTCAATTATTCTTCCGCTCTGCAAAAATTGCCCACCGGTTCAGCGACTTATCGGGGTGAAAGAATTTCCGAGAGATTTCTTATTTTCGCCCCCACCTATTTTCTGCCATATCAGGAAAGTGGAGGACCAGACTTTCCCCTTTCTCGATTGGGATCATCAAGGTGGGTCGAAATCTGGGGTTAAAAAAATATTCAACGGTCGAGACTTGGGAATGGGATCATTTCATTTTATATAAAATCTACCAAATTTCCCAAAATCTTTACTGTAGGAGTATTCAAGATGTCTGAAGATATAATCATTACTGGCTACAAAGTCTTTGACATTAGATTTCCTACGAGTTTAGATGGAATTGGGTCTGATGCCATGCATGTGGGAACCAATGGATCTCATCCATATCTTCAACTTTTCACCAGTTCTGATTACACTGGTGAGGGTATTGCTTTCAGTAATGGTAGAGGCTCAGAATTGGTCGTTAGTGCTATCGAAGTGTTTGCTGAAAGAGTGGTAGGAAAAAGTCTCAAATCGTTAGTGGATAATTTGGGAGTAACTTGGAGATATATGGTGTCTGACTCTCAGTACCGTTGGATTGGACCAGAGAAGGGAGTGACCCATTTGGCTACGGCTGCGGTGATCAACGCGATCTGGGATTTATGGGCTAAAACTCAAAATAAACCGGTTTGGCAAATTGTGGCAGAGATGCTGCCGGAGGAAATCGTAAGATGTATAGATTTCCGTTACATCACTGATGTAATCACTCCTGAAGAAGCGATCAGGTTATTGAAAAAAACCCAGGTAGGCAAAGAAAAACGAATTCAAGAAGCTTTTGATAATGTAGCAGTTCCCGCATATACTACTTCTGCGGGATGGTTGGCATTCCTGGGGGATAAGATGAAGCAAGTATTGAGAGAGACTATTGATAGTGGGTTTAAAGTGTTCAAATTCAAAGTGGGTAAAGATTTGGAAGAGGATAAGCAAAGATTACAAGCCGTCAGAGACATAATTGGTTACGATGATGAATATCAAATCATGATAGATGCTAATCAAGTATGGTCAGTACCAGAAGCCATTGAATGGATGAAAGAATTGGTTCAATTTAAACCGGTGTTTATTGAAGAACCAACCAGCCCCGATGACATTTTGGGCCATGCTACAATTAGAAAGGCCCTCAAGCCCTATGGTGTGGGGGTTGCAACAGGAGAAATGGCTGCCAATCGAGTTATATTCAAACAGCTTTTGCAAGCTGATGCTATTGATGTATGTCAAATAGACGCAGTGAGACTCGGAGGAGTTAATGAGTGTTTGGCTGTTATGATAATGGCTTTGAAATTCAACGTCCCCTGCGTCCCCCATAATGGAGCTATGGGTTTAACCGAACTTACTTCTCATTTAAGTACTATTGACTACATCGCCATTTCTGGTCGGAAATCCATGCTTGAAGCCGCCGAAAGCTATAGGGAAAATCTTGCTCATCCTTCAGTTATTAAAAACGCCCATTATGTTACTCCTTTAGATCCTGGTTATTCTGTTGGTTATGTTCCGGGTGCTATCGAGAAGTACTTATATCCTAATGGAACTTTCTGGACTTCCGAAATTGGAGAAAAGATCAAGAAAGCTCCCAAAGGTGGTGAAAATTTACTCCAGTAGTGAAAAAAGTATTATAAATTCCTTTCTCTGATTCTCTCTCTTCCTTGTCTGTTCTCTCTTATCTCGCTCCATTCATAAGACTTCAGTTATAAGTCAATTGATCAATAATCATGTTGAAGAATTAGTGGTTTGTTTCGGAGAGATTTGAGATCTTTCCTTGGAGTAAGCTAAGAACTTCTTCTACCATAGGCACAGAGTTTTATCCAACCTATCATTTGGAAGACCACCATAAATCTGGGGTTAATAATTCTACGCGAGAAATGGCTAGACAAAAGAGAAGCAAAGCTTGTGTACGTTGTAGACATCAAAAGATAAAATGTGAACTGGATCCGAGGGCTAATGCATGTAGAAAGTGTTTGGAATTAAATGTGGAATGTGTTTTTGGCCAGCGTCACAAGGACGATTTCCAATGGAAGAGAGAAGCTGATCTCAGATTTGAACGACTAGAAGACAATATACAACAAGTATTGAATATTTTGAAAAAATTGTCCCCTCCGACGGAAGGCGTATTCCAAGAGAACTCGTCAGAACCTTTATTTTCTTTTGACTTTTTCATTCCTGCCAATGACGAAGAGAAATGCTTATCATTCTTCCAAGATAGTTTATCGAAATATTTGCCAATATTCATATTCGATTACATTCCAAGAATTAATAGAAACATGAAGGATGTTTCCCCTTTGTTGTATCTTTCTATACTTTCGGTCGCTTCGTTATATTTGACTGATTGTGAACATTACTTCAAACCACTGATAGATAACTTACAAACTTGTGTCTCAAAACTATCGCCCAATAAAATTTTCGACGATGAAGGTCGGCCATTCAACTTCCGTAAGACCCTATATGACTTATTGGGGTGCATCATTACCTCAGCTTGGTTAGGAAATGACCTAGGGGCCAAGTGCTCGTTAATTGCTAGTGATTTGGCTGGGAGATTAAATCCCCCAGTGTTGGAAAATCTTGATGTGTCAGCCCAAGACAAGAAGGCAGCATTTGCCTTTAACCTCGCTAGCTATATAATCGAAAGAAGACTACAGATTTCCTATACCAGCTCAGAATATGTCAATATTAGAAATTATATGGCTAAACGAAGAGATTATTATTTACCCCATTACCTACAACAGGTGTTCTCTTCCAACACAGTAAGTCCAAAGGTTTATAAATTGCATGCCAATATTGAGCTATGTACCATCATTATGATCTTCCATGAAAATCTATCTGCAGCTTCTAACAACATTAACGATGACAAGATCCTTCAATGGTCCATGAAGTTGAATCTGTGGTTGGCTGAGTGGATCGGGAAACTATTCACTGCCTTGGAAACTTCTTCAGCAAAGCCAGTGTTGTTAACTTTCCATTTTGCTAAGATATTTTTGTATGTTCAAGCTTTAAACTCGAGTATCCCAGACATGGATTTCAGTGACTTACTCTCAAAAGCGGAGAGTACTGCCATAGATATCATTGATATGTTGATACTGGATGAAGACATACGAAGATTGATTAAAATTGGCCCTGTCTTCTATCCCACGATTTTCGTCACCGCTACGGCTTTGTTACTAAAGATAACTTCCTTGAGTGTCAAGTTTAAGTATCAAGTAAATGAACGACTATTGATTTCGAAGGCGGAAGAGTCATACAATATCTTACGCCAGTGCATTGTGTCGCCTTATCTTCCTAGCTTTTCTGCTATCCAGTCGTTGAGACAAGGGCTTGAAAGAGCCAAAGTTAACTTGAATAGCAACATTGAAGCTCAAATAAGTCAAAATTATGGTCCCGATTTGGCCTTGTTAACTAATGAATACCTACCGCCCATTGTCAGTATATCTCCTGACGATTCTAATGCCGTGGACGACTACAGCAGACTTTGGACGACAGAAATTTTTGATCCTGATACCTTCGAATTGAATGGGTTTACCTCTGAGGTCATGAAGTCGCTTAATGAATCGCCAAAGTAGGAACGTGTGTCATATGTATTTCTATCTAATATTTTTGATTAGCTCACAGTATCCTGGAACTCCTATAATACAGCTATATGAGTTATACTCGAATCCATCTTTTATGGCTTGTTCTGCATCAATATTCTTATTGTCAATACCCAATTTAATTGTATTCACCGAAATAACCTGGCCATTGTAAGAGGTGTATACTTGTGACAAACAGCTGAATATCAACTTTTTAATATCAGTTACAGTCTTACACTCCCCTTTCGTATGGTAAAGCCGGGTTTTGTCAAAAATCATCATTTCACCGTTTTCTTTGATGATGTCGATTACCACATGACAGTAACTAATATCAGGAGCTGTTGGGGGAGAATGATTGACTTCAGAATTATCATCTGAGCGGTTTTCATCATCGAATGACTCAAGAGACTTTCTTAAATTACCTTCATTCTTGTCTAATACCTTTTTAGCTGCCAATATTTCTATCCCCTTTTCTCCTACAATGATGGCAGTCTTTAACGATCCACACAATTTGACTAGCTTGTCAATTTCCTCATCATCAAACTTTCTGTGAACGATAGCCTTGAAAATTCTTCTGGCTCTGTCTTGTAGCTTGATATTACTAGGTTTCAAGTCCACCATCAAGTTCCCGTAAGTCTTACCGATCTTTATCATCACACAAGAACTAATCATATTAAGAATTAGTTTAGTTGCAGTTCCAGCTTTCATTCTGGTGCTTCCAGTGACAATTTCGGCCCCCGTGGTACAACTGATCATATAGTCTGCATATTTCTCCATTGGTGAATTTGCAACACATGCCAAACCAATGGTTTTACAGCCCATTACTCTGCCAAATTTCATTGCCCCTATTGAATAAGGGGTTCTCCCAGATGAAGCAATAGCTAGAATCGTGTCCAATTCCCCATTGAGATCGAACGGTTTTAGATCTTCGGTAGCAGCAGTTTCACAATCTTCAGAAGATTCTTGTGCTTTTCTTAACGAGACGTCACCACCAGCTATTAAACCAATAAACTGACCTTCAGGGGCAGAATACGTGGGAACTATCTCTGACGCATCAAGCACACCCAATCTCCCACTAGTACCGGCACCCAAATAGAACAATCTTCCTCCTTTTTTAATTTTAGGAGCTAGATTGTCAACTACTTTAACTATCGTGGGAATAACAGTTGAAACCAGGGTTATAACTCCAGCATCTTCTTCATTTATTAGCCGTAGAAGTCTTTCTGTGGCAAAATTGTCAATATCGGACGACTTTGGATTTCGTTGCTCTGTTCCTATTTCTGCAAAGTTCTCCACTGTCATTGCTAACTTTTGGAATATAGTTTCCTTCCCTGGCTATTTAAATCATCATCGTGGTTAAGGTTACATTTCCCATGGCGAATTTCGCCGGTCGCACATAATCGTTGCGTCGGGGTAATTAGTGAAAACCTTTAAAAATACTACGGCAGATGAGGCAGTCAGATTGTAGGAAGGTATGTGGAATGTTGTAGTAGATGGTGGAGGGTCCAAGACTTCAGCAACATTAGGCTTCTCAAAATATAGATTCAAAGGATTAAGTGGGTCCTCCAACATTTTCACCTTGTCACTGAAGGAAGCGTTACAGGCAATTGAAGCAGCAATCAATGAAGCTATAAAACGGAGAAATGAGGCATTCGATGACGTTTTAACTATTTATGGCATTGACACCATTTTCGTTGCATTGGCCGGAGCTTTGTCAATCCTGAAAGATAAATTTGAACGCACGCAGCAATTGCTAGAAACAACTTTCCACAATTCCCATGTTGAGCTAATGAGTGATGCTTCCTTGTTGCCTTTAGCATCATCGGCAAACACTAAGTTTTTCATCACAGTGATAGCTGGTACCGGGTCGTCTTCGTTATGTTTTGAGCGTAACGACCAGCTAAAATTGCTTGGGCGTTCAGGGGGGTGGGGCCCTCAGTTTGGTGATAATGGCGGTGGATACTCCATAGGGAGGGAGGCTATTAGGTCCACATTGAAACACTTGGATGAATTCAATATCATTAGCAAATATGATAACTCGATTGAATTGAAAACCATTCATAAAAGAGTGTTTGGATCCATTGCCAATCATCAGTACACCACTAGTTCAGAGTTTTTAAACGCCTTGACTCGATTCAACGATTCATCCACATTGGGTGAGAGTAGAAAAGAAATTGCATCGTTAACAACCATTGTTTTCGACGAACTAAACTCTCAAGACGGTAGTGAAGTGGTTGCTCGTGAAATTTTGTTAAAGGAGAGTCAATATTTGATCGATATCATCAAACCTTTCATGAAGGTCGTCGACCCCAACAACACCACCTTGATATTATGTGGCTCATTGCTTTCATTGGCACCATACAAGGATTTGTATTTAAAAGGGTTGAAAGATAATTCGATTACGCTTCCTGTGGAGCTCATATTAGATCCAGCTGAAACAGTGTTGCAAAGTCTATGTAGTACGTAGAAACAAAACTTCAAGTGATACATTCCCTCTAGAAGACACTGGAGGTGTGACGTTGGTCATCAAAAGGTTAAAAAAGCTTCCAACTTGTCACCCTCCCTCTGCGTACTACAACCACGATCAGAGTGTGAAGCTACAATTGTCATTTTGCATCCGTTTCCGAAAAGAATGATATCAAAGAGGACCAATCGATAAACTCCCGCCTCACTAGAGCATTATCACCCCCTGTAGTGCATTGGGTAATAAAGGAAACTTCGTTCAAGAAATCTTATGGCTTATCTCGCCGTTGCTGCTGCTGAAAATCTTATCTCTGATTCATCGCGAGGCCAAAAAACTGATCTGATGGAGTTTTTCGCCGAAGTCTCAATGGGCATTTCTTGATAATAGGCTCGACCCCAAGGGTATAAATTATGATTTATCTTCACTGATCTGGATAGTTTGTTTCTCTCAGATTCTGAATTTCGACTATGAGTGCAACAAAGATCGACCTAGAAGTCAATAACGATAGCGTTGAAAGTGACTTGAATGAACTGCACCATGAAACTAAACCAGTAACGATATTCAACTTTTTCAATAGACCGTGGTATCAAGTGTGGATTGTTTCCATTGTTGCGTTCTGTTGTCCCGGGATGTACAATGCTTTGCTGGGAATGGGAGGTTCTGGCCAAGTCGACCCAACAATTGCAGCTGATGCCAACGTGGCTTTGTTGGCTACTGGAGCAGCCACTGGTGTATTCATATGTGGGCCAATAGTGGCTATGGTTGGTCCCAAATGGGGAGTAATGATTGGTGCTTGGGCATATGGTCTTTACAGTGGTTCTTTGCTTAACTATAATCATCGGCAAAACGGTGC
The DNA here is from genome assembly GCA_030578535.1 of Yamadazyma tumulicola. Lineage (NCBI taxonomy): Eukaryota > Fungi > Ascomycota > Pichiomycetes > Serinales > Debaryomycetaceae > Yamadazyma > Yamadazyma tumulicola. The sequence goes on from JAJMSJ010000046.1 coordinate 31,617, forward strand.
CTTTGTCATTGCATCAGGAGCTATTCTTGGGTTTTGTGCCAATCTCTTTTGGCTTCCCCAAGGGGTAGTTATGACCTCCTATGTGAAAGATGAAGCAAGGGGACGGGCTATTGCGTTATTCTGGGTGGTATTCAATCTCGGCGGAGGTATCGGGGCACTTGCAAGCTTCGGTCTCAACTACGATAGCAAAGTGGGAACTGTCGGTGACTCTTCATATATTGCTTATATGGTCATCATGCTTTTTGGGTGGGTTTTCGGGTCATTGTTTGTCTGCAATCCTTCTCAATTAAGTTCAAAATATCATGGAGAGAGAGTGAACAGCATCAACCAGAAACATAAAGAGTTCTTTTCCTTAAGTAAGCTCAAGGACACGGCTATTTTCACTGTTAAAACATTATTAAACTGGAGATTAGCTTGTATACTCCCTATGTTTTTTAATGCTAATGTATTTTACGCTTATCAACAGAATTATGTTAATGCCATAACTTTCAATATCAGAACCAGAGCACTCAATAGTTCACTCTACTGGATTGCCCAAATGGTTGGAGGATTTTTGATTGGTTCTATTCTTGATTTGAAATACTTCAAAAGAAATACTCGAGTGTTGATTGGATGGTTATTCGTGTTTACCACTGGCATGGCTATTTGGGGCGGTGGGCTAAAATTCCAACACTGGAGTGATAAAAGGGTGGCCAGTGGTCTTGTCCAGGATATTGATTTCAAGGATGGCAATTTTATTGGCCCCATGTTTTTATATTTCTTCTATGGTATGTTCGATGCCTTTTTCCAAAGTTATTGTTACTGGATGATTGGAGTATTTGCTAAGACTCCTTCGGAAAGTGCTATTCTTGTTGGTACATACAAAACCCTCCAGTGTGTAGGGGGCGCAATGGCTTGGAAAGTTAATGCTATAAAAACTCCACCAATGACCCAATTTGCCATGAATTGGGGGTTGACTTGCGGCACTTTGGTAATTGCTTCTCCATGTGTGATTAGCTTCTTCAGAGAGAGTCAAGTTCTCAGAAATGATGATGATGTAGAAGATAAAGTGGATTTATAATGTATAATGCGGCGATTCTAGTAAATATGTTGTTCGACTTCTTTCACAACATCCAACAAACTTCCATCTAAACCATACTCACCGATAATTAAATGATCATTTCTAATAACCAGGGGGAACCCTAATAGACGACAGATTATTTGATTTTTACTTGATGGTTTGACAACTAATACTTTTGGTGCATTAACAGGTTGAAACTCATTTATAATCTTTCTTCTTTTATATAAAAGGTCTCTAAGACTAGAAACGGGACTACCGTTACCTAACTCATGTTCTAATAAGTCCTTGTGGTTGTAAACGCTATCAAAAAGATCCCAGTTGAACTCAACTTCAGTACCGTAGAACTTTCCACATCTTGAACTGTACCGAATTTCTGGTCCCCTAAAATCGATATGTTTGATGGGATACTCGAAGTAATTCTTCGATAATTCGTCTTCATCGTCAAACCACCGCTCATTGGCAAATACGTATCTAACTTCGTCAACAGTCCTGGACAATATCGATACAGATGAATATAATGTATGTTCACTATTGTGGAGCGATAACATCCCTGAAGAAGGAGTAAATGCTATCATACCCCTCTCTACGTCAATGTTCCCATCATCAACTGTCAAAAAAAATGAACAATCCTCTATACCTCCATTATTTACATACTTTCCCCCTTTAGAAACTATGCTTTTCACCAAATTCGAATCTTTGCTAAACTTCCTGGAAGAAAAGGAAACTCCTGAGAACGCCTTGCCTTCGTCAGCAGACAAAACACGAAAAATATTCAACTCTTCCTCATTAAAGGGATACCTTAAACTCCCTTCGGTTTCGGCCAACTTTACCAACTCACTGCCATTCCCTATATAACCTAGTAATCCATCGTAGGCACAGAACATATTTAACGACTCAGTTACAATATTGTCATTGAATCCACCGGTACAGTCTACCAAGGTACAACACTCGAATCCATGATCATTAGCTTCCCTGAATGTAGTTGCCACACAACATTCGGTGGTAACCCCACATAATAAAAGATGGGTGATCCCTCTGGTTACCAAGATTTGATGAACATCGGTATTGTAGAATGTTCCCTTACCAGGTTTATCGATGACAACCTCATTTGCTAACGGTTTCAAGCTGTCAATGATATCATGGCCATATTCCCCTCTCACTAACAACTTCCCCATAGGACCCTTGTCCCCTATTAATAAAGTGAAATTATTTGGATTGGCATTATACTGTCTATATTTCTTTGAAGGAGGTAGGTCTCTCAAATCAGGGTGGTGGCCTTCCCTTGTGTGTATAATCGTCATTCCAAGTTTTCTTGCTGCTGCTAACACTTTTTGACACGGTTCTATAATATTAGACACCTGGGAAAAGACTTCATCTGAATTACATTGTAAGTAGCCATATCCACCTTTTTCGACGAAATCCCGTTGCATATCGATCATTATCAAGGCAGTTCGTCCTGTAGGCAACTCAAATGCCATCGGTTTGGCACTCGCAAGCTTCATGACGTCTTCCGTTGATTTCTTCCGGCAATTGGGTCAAATTATCATTTCTGATTCACCTCTCTTTAGTGTAATTACCTATTCCGTGATAAGATATCGAAATCAAACATTTTCCATCGGGCGCCGCTCACCATGCCCGTCGGGCTGCAAAAGAATTCCGCTACATGAAAATGGGTTGATTGTAATTGACGTTTTAGTATTTAAATTGAAAACCCATCTTTCAGTAGTTTAACAACATTATAGCATAGTTACAATACAAGAATGAGTACTACAGTGGTTAAAAACAAAAAAGATTTCTTATCGTTCAGCGGACGCAAAAGAGAAGTTGTGGGAGAGGAAGTTAGAAAAGCCGATTTTTCTGAAATCCCAGTCATCTCATTGAAACAAGAGAAGGTCAAATTGATACAAGAATTGAAGCACGCTTGTAAAACTGTAGGATTTTTCTACATCAAAGATCATGAAGTTCCAAAAAAATGCATCGAAAACGTTTTGAAAGGTGCTAAAACGTTCTTTGAGTTGCCTCAAGAAGACAAAGACGAAATCCATTTTTCCAAAAGTAAACACTTCCGTGGATATGAATCCCGTGGGGATAATAATACTGAGGAAGGTAAACGACCTGACTTGAACGAGCAGTTCAATTGGGGTTATGAAGCCAAGCTTGACCCAATCAAATCCCTGGAAGAAATAGATGAATATGAAAATAACCTTGGTAAAGACGTAATGGCTGGTCCTAACCTCTGGCCCTCCAAAGTACCCCAGTTGAAAGAAGCAGTAGGAGAATACTACGGTCACATTTTGGTTTTGGCTAGAAAGTTAGTTCAATTGTTTGCTTTGGCCTTGGACTTACCTGAGGATTATTTCGATAAGCTCTTCAAAACTCCCGGCGCAATTGGTAGAGTGTTACATTACTTTCCACAAGCCAGTAATGAAAAAAACATCTTAGGTATTGGAGCACACACCGATATTGAATGCTTCACCATTTTATATCAAGGTGAAGTACCCGCTTTGCAAGTCTTAAACAACAAGGGAGAATGGATTCAGGCACCACCAATTGAAGAAACATTTGTTATCAATATTGGGGATATGTTAGCTAGGTGGTCAAATGATGTTTTTATTTCAACTGTTCATAGAGTTCTCAACTTGACCGGTAATGAAAGGTACTCCATCCCAGTTTTCATTGGAACTCAATATGACACTATGATTGAGCCCTTGTATACTTGTGTATCGGAAGAGGGTCCAAAGTATAAGCCTATAAGAGCAGGTGAATACGTCTATAAAAGATTAGCCTTCAGCAGACTTTCAAGGGAAGAGTACGAAGAAAAAATCAAATCCCTCTAAAATATATGTTACCAATATATTTCTCTCAGTAGACTGCCGTTCTTGTGGTTTCGTGATTGATATAATCATAGTAACAAAGTGAAAGTCGTAGAGGTACCAACCAATAATGAACGAATAATAACAAGGTAATGATATCTTTCACTGTCACAATATATTAATCAATAAATACCTAAGAAAACTGCTTTTCTCCCTCGATTGAAACATGAACATCTTCCGTGCTAGCGGAATCTATATCTTCGTCCCCATAGACAGTCTCATCAATAAGGGATTCATGGTGAGGAAAGAAATAATTCAATGCATAATAGACAAGAATAGCGCTGGAAACCCCATACAAATAAGATATGTTGGCAAAATTTTGAGCTCCAGTTGGTAACTCAATGCTTGAGTTAACAGATGCAGCCAATCCAGGTAAGTTGGGACCTACTGAACAAATCCAAGTTACTGCTGCCCTCCAGTTAATTCCATAGCTGTAGTAATAGATACCGTTAGGATTATATAACTCAGGAACATTGATCTTCTGCTTCTTGATAATCCAGTAATCGACGATGATAACCGTGAAGATAGGCACCAAAAATAACGACACCCCAGCCATGAAACTAATCAATGTACCAGCGGAATAAACAATTTTCCATGGCTGCATGACCCATCCAGCAATGACAGTTAACACCGCAGCACTTCTTCTGATATCGAAGTATTTAGGGAACAATGATGTCACATCATTAGCGGCAGAAATAATATTGGCCAGCAAGTTGGTACCAATCATAGCAACAACCCAACTAAATGAAAAAAAGAAGGCGGCAGCCCTTCCTTTAGAAGTGCCTGATTCTACCCATTGTTCTGAAAATTCCATTGGTGACCAAATGTAATCTCCGTACACCAATTTCCCTGCAGAACTAGCTATAATAGCCATCATGGTGACGAAAACAGCCCAAGTTGGGATAATTGCTACTTGATAGTATTGAGCGTTTGAACCCAGCTTAATGTATCTGGTGAAATCACTAATATTAGTGGCCATAGTAGCCCAACCTCCAATGGTACTCATCAATAAGTTTAAATGCAACCACGATTTTGCAGAACCTTTGACAGTAGGCTGTAATTTGAAGATATCCCCGGCTCCCCCGCTCATTTTGGTCATACCAGCGACTAATCCAACCAATGCAGCAGTAACCACAACGGTCTTAAAAACAAAAAACCATTTTAACTTGTGAGGAGCCACAAGCATAAATGGAAATTGCACTAGCCAATATATCAAATGGGCTACCATTTGAGCAGTTGTTATTCCAACACTTTCTGGGATACGGTTTGGAATTCTATTGAAACTTGGCCAAATGGCGGCGATCACCCAGTACATTGCGAGACTTCCACTATAAGTTTGAATACAGTGCCAAAATAAAGCAGTTATCAATCTAGTTACAATAGGAAACTTGGAAAAATAGTAGCCATAACTAGCCCTAACGGAAATAGCAAATGGCACATGTAAACGAGCACCGATAGCCCCATTCAACACCATAGGAATGGCGATGAGTATCATACCGACTATCGAATTTACAAGGGCTTCTCTCCATGAGAGACCAGCTAAAAGGGCAGATGAAGGAGACTCATATGAAGTGATAGATAAATAGTCACTAGCCCAAAACCCCACTATGGTGTATATACTCCAAGTTCTTCTTATAGCCAAAGTTACATCATTATCAATATTCGTCCATACTCCTGGTGGAGCGCAGGACGATGGCTGCTTAGGAATTTCCCATGCTTTCAAAGATGTAAATCTCTGTTTGTAGTTTCCAAGTTGAGGTTTCATTTATTGTCACTGGTCTGTCAAAGAATCATTGAACATTTATAACCATAGTACTCTTCTATCGATGTTGATAAGCCTCGCGATAAAGATCGCGACATTCAGCGACACCGCCGTTGGGCACCATCGATTCTTATCAGAAAAACCGTTGGTGCTTGACAAAGGACTCAGTCTTAACTTGTCTTGATTCGATATGGGACACGCCTCTCATATCTTTAGATCACCCTGCGATAACGATGATTGGTGATAGGAAATTGCAGCTCTTTCATTGGCTCTAGACAAGGAATAGTTGTGAAATCTTGTGCAAAATGGCCCTTTTTGTCATTAGCTTTTTCAAGTTGCGGTGATATGACATTGCAGCCAAGAGTCACCAACAGATCAACGTCTTCAATCCCCAATTTCGAACTTTTCAGATATATCACTTAGGCGGAATTTGACTGCCGTAATGGCATAGTGTCGCGATCGAACTTTTCAGTGGTTATCTTCAAAAGAATGACAGAAGAATCCATCAATAAGAGGAAATTAAATAGACCTGATAGACCCTGTGACTCATGTAGGAAGAGGAAATCTAAATGTGTGTTTGAGGATGACAGTTTCGTTTGTTTTCTCTGCAAATTTCATAATTTCAACTGTGAATTCAATCTTCCGCCAGCTCAGAAGAAGAAGAAGCCAAATGATTCCAGTAGTTCGCCTGTGGACCAAATTCCTCACAATAAGAGCAAATCAGTAGAGAAAAACAAAGTCAAAATTCCCATACACAGCTATTTTGTCGGAGGTAATAATGAGTTTGACGGAGTTATGTTCAAGGACTTGCTACCGAGTAATGTTATCGATTTGAGTCCTGTGGGTTCTAGTTACATTGTCAAAAGAAAAATACGCAAATTGGGTCCGGATTTGTATTTGGAGGTGGAAGGAAGTCTAGAAAGTCTAGAGTATGACAAGCAGCAAATTTCTAGGATTAATGATGTTGTCGGAGGCTCCGGTCCCGGACTAGTATCGTTATACTTTCGATTTGTTCATGGGTCATTTCCTATCTTGTCGGAGAAAGCATTTCTTGATCAGTACCACAAAGACGTCAATTCTATTGATCCCTGTCTCTTGGCATGCTTGTATTTATTTGCACTAAACTGGTGGTCTTTGTCACTAGATTTATCGAGTATGATTCAACCTTCACAAACTGAATTGGAGAAGATTGCTGAAGCAATATTCTACAAAAAATTGAAAGCACCGACACTTTCAACGATCCAAGCAGGACTTTTACTAGTTCAGCATCAAAGTTTCCGTGACAAATATGATAATCCCAGTAACTGTTGGCCCATTCAATCGGCATTATGGGGTGCTGCTCAGTGTCTAGGGTTAAATCGGGATCCTTCTAAGTATAACATACCAGATTGGGAGAAATCATTACGGAAAAGAATATCATGGGCAATGTATATCCAGGAAAAATGGTTTTGCATAACTATTGACAAGGTCTCCCATATAAACGACGATGATTGGACAGTGGGTGATTTGGATGAAGTCAATGATTTCAGGGATGCTATAGGTGGAAGTCTGAATTATGCTGGTGTAAATGGTACCTCCGGACAAACCCATCAATCGAACAACTTGGAAGGCCGTATTGATGAGTCAACAGGCATAAAGTTGTTTCTAGAAAAGATCGAGTTAAGCAAATTAGCAGATGTTATTCTTAAGGAACTATATATGACTAAAGCCCGCCAATACTTTGAAAGTTTGGAAAGTTCCGACCCGCTAACTCAGCTAAAGGCAGTGTTGAATAGAATTAAGCCCTTGCAAATTCACTTGACTAACTGGGAATCCCAGTTACCAAAAGTTTTATTGATTGAGCAAAACATAGAAAGAGGCTTGATATCAGGTGCACCAAATATCTACATCTCCAATTATACTGCTCAAATTACTATCCTCCGACCTGTGTTGTGGCTATTGAGCAAAATAAAGCACCAGAATAAAGTTGTGGATAGAGAGTTTATGGGTATTAGAGATATTGTGTTCAATCGATGCATAATAATTTTTGAAAATATTTTAAAGTTTGTCAATGAACTAAAAGCAGAACACTTGCAGACTTTTTGGTATACTAGTGCTAGAATTGGCTTCAGTTACATTGTGATTTTTGGCTACTTATTGGCTCTAATCAGCAAAAATAATTTAGAATACAGCCGATGCATCGAGATTTTAGAGAATTATGTTTGGAAATTGAAAATCAATAGCAAAAATGCCGAATTCTTTTCACATTCTATTTTATGGTGGAGTCAGTTGAATAAGTTGCTTAAGGATGTCGGTGATAACAAATACAATTTCGAAGACCACACTGCCGAAGTTGAATCAACAGCACGTATAGCCACTCCTACAGAGAGTAATTTTTTACTGCCTCATTTATTCAATCTTGACAGTATAGAGGATTTCATTCTTAAATTCAATAATTAATGGCTAGAATATCAATGTGATGAATTTCTAATGTATTTCGATATACAAATGATTAATGTATTGCTTTGTTCTCTGAACTCTGGTTGTCTTTAAATATTTGAGTGAGCGATGGAAACTCAAATGGACAAGGAATATGGATAGTTGGTTGAAACTGTAGATTCCGGGCCATGAAGCTAACTGGTGATTGACATTGACGTCTTCACAATGCATGAAATTGGAACATAAAAATTCTGGTGAATTTATATTGTAATTTTTACATTTTTTCAGTCAATTGTATAAAACGATTTTTTTTTTGAATTTTGTTGAAGAAAAGAATTCTGAAAATTTTATTCGTTTGTATAATGATATTAGCTGTAAAAACAATAACGAAGGTAGACTATAAACACCTGTGATGCTGTAAAAAAAAAAACTGAGTATCTTGCTGTAGAAGACAAAATGAAGTCGATTCCAATATTTGAAAGTGCCCACCTTCCCCTATTCCAGGGCTATAGTGTAGAATGTTTACAAAGACCATACGATGCTTACTAAATGTTTAAGGAATACATATAAAAACTAAGAGATTCCTACGTTGGTACAAAGTGTATGAGTTAAAGTCGAACTCGGGTGCAAAATCTAGCAAGATTTTACAATTACAGCACCCAGGCTGCAAACATTCTATTCGAAATAGGGTACATACACTCTAGTTTAAGCTTAACGCTTATTGCAAAAGTTCTAAAACCATACTCAATGGCCGTATATATTTGTGGGTGACTTAACACAAGCAGGAGGACGAACATTAAACAATGGTGTGATTGACTGGACCCAAGAAACGAGACTCTGATCAATTGAATGAAGCCAGAATTTGTACTGGTGTTTAACAAGTCGGTCATCCCACCAAATTTTGTTTGAATAATTGGGGTAAAAGTGATGAGACTTTATTACCATTATTGGCAATCGGTACCATGACCTATTATATAAGCTGGAGTTGGGGAATATCACCATGCAACTCCACTTTAATTAAAGTTTAATCGATCATGCTATTGAATGAAAAGGGGGAAACCGACGAGTTTTGTTTTTCCTTATATGACTCTTTTCAAGCTGGATTTAAATTAAATATCTGAGTAATCATTCGTTGATGAACTATACGGGGATTTAGTAGTCTTGAAGAAAGATCGAAATCTCTGAAGTATAGGACCGCAACTCATCTTTTCTAACATTCAATTTTCCTAACCATATTATTGTTTTGTAACAGGAATAGCCAATGGTGGAGTACTCTAGGGTTGAAAATAATTCCAAAGAGGTGTGTGCTGGACATTGATGCCCTTTCAGGACATATAAATTTCCTAAACAGTACCCTTGCCATACCTATGGGGGCTAAAAATAATCTAAACCAGCATGTGGTCAACGATCGTGCATATACCCACCACCCATGCCGTATCAAGGCAAAAGTCGTGGTTCAAGAAAATCCTAGAATGCCTCCTATTTTGACACCAAACTCGTGTTTTTCTCGGTATTTCTCGAGTTTTACGAAACATTACGATTTTAGTGTAATTCCAAATTTGACAATAGAGCAGCATTTACCCACAACAAACTAATTTCAGTAGCCCCGGGTCAAAAAGAATCGCTCACACAGGCTAGAATCTTGGTTAGATCTCGTTTATTTTTTCACTTGAGCCTTATTTGTCAGAGATTGTACCGTCAGGTTGGGTTGATGCAAACCAACGGCCACCAGAGACACATGAGCATTACCTGGTGGAACAAGACGGCAATAGCACGTTGGAAGCTCTGAAGAATTAAGAAGACAAACTTTCCAGCAAAAAATCCAACAATGACTATCACAACAAAGACCCTCTTAATATTGCCTTTCTTTAAAAAAAATACTAACCAAAAATACTAAACTTGATTGTTTTCGGCTAAAAGTGATTGTTTTTAGTAAAGCTTGTTGGGCTGACTTTTTGTTGTGGAATTTTTCTATTGTCGGTGTGGTTTTGTTGTTGCATTGTAAGATTACTGGCTATACGATTGGGCCAAGGCTACTCTCCTCTTCCTGTTTTCTTACTCACATGTCGACCATGTGTAGTTGCAAGCTGAAACTCCTTCAGAAAACGGTGCAAAGGTTACAAGAGCGCAATTCAGTAAGAGTAGTTCAAGGTCCAGGGATGGTGAATATAACTTACTTGATTTGTCTTAAATGAAACATCTACGACCATCGATGACCACTCTTTACCCTCGCCGCCTGATTGGGTGGCTGGCAAAGGTCTGGGCAATGGGGCTCCAAATAATATTTTTCCTATTGTTCCCCGAGTCATTGTTGTCAAAGCGAATACGAAAATAGATTTTGGTTGCAAAATTTCAAATAAAATTATTTTTTGCTATTCAACGAAAATCCGATTGTGCTTGAACACTTGACAGCCACTTATAGCCATCCCATTGCCTAATATGGATAACTGGAACTCTCTTAACCATATCAGCAGCGAAACCTGGTTAATCTCAACAATTTTGTCTGTGATTGTGATTGCGGAGGCAGCGTAGACCCTTCTTTATTTAATGACTGAATCTCTCCCAATTTTTTGTTATAGCGTCGTTTGCGGTTCCTGTTCATTATAGTAATATGTACGGAGTATCATATAAAGCTCTATGGGCTATAGCTTGCCTGGTCATGGTAACCAAAGCCGCGGATATCACCGAAGATACCATTACTCGTGGGACCATAGATGTTTCTGTTGGTTCCTATCATGTGTTTCCCGATGTTTACTGGTCTATAATCGACAATACGATCAGTTCTTTCACGGGTTCCTTCAACAATGAAGGGTCGTTCTACATCACCACCGATAATTCCCTTGTTGGGTTGACTGTCAGCATGATTAATTTATTAGGTACTATTGAAAACTCCGGCGACTGGGCTTTCAATGCCTCAAGAACTTTAATACCCCCTTCTTACACCTTATCTTCAGGTACTTTTAGTAATACTGGAAAAATGTGGTTTGGTGGGGCTGGATCAATTGGTTCTCCTACAATGACCATTCAATCTGGAAACTGGAATAATGACGGATTAATTGTTTTCTCATTGGATTCTAGGAGTTCTGACGGTGAGGTTGTCTTGGGTGCAGCTCTTAGTCTTGGGACTGGTGACATCACTAACGATGGTACCATCTGCTTGATTAATCAGGTTTATCATCAATCTACTGGGGTTCAAGGTTCAGGTTGTTTTGATGTAGGTGCTGACTCCAACGTTTGGTTTGCTTCATCAGCTCTCGGGTTGACCAACGGGGTTGACCCCAATCAAGTTTTCTATTTGAGTTCTCCAGACTCTAGCTTGAGGGCAGATGTTTTGTCGTCTGATCAAAGCTTCACTGTTGCTGGTTTCGGTGGCGGGAACGTCTTGGGTCTTTCCATTTCCATTATTAGTTTTGAATATTCTGGCGATACTTTAACTTTGACTACTGGAGTATTTCCCCTCGAGTCGACTACTTCTTTTGTGATTGGTACTGGTTACGATGCTAATTTATTCAGTAGAGTGTCTTCAACTTTCGGCGACTTGGGGTTGACTTTACCCCTTTTGAATGCTATCACATATAGCGGCCCTCCTCCTGATCCATCTCGGCCAGCCGCTTGTGCGTTGTGTGAGCCATTCCCAGAACCACCCGGTCTTGATGAATCATCGTCTTCATCCTCGTCAGAGGTTTCTAGTTCATCGGAAGAGTCTAGTTCTTCAGAAGAGTCTAGTTCATCAGAAATATCCAGCTCGTCGGAAGAATCTAGTTCTTCAGAAGAGTCTAGTTCTTCAGAAGAGTCTAGTTCATCAGAAATATCCAGCTCGTCGGAAGAATCTAGTTCGTCGGAAGTGTCTAGTTCGTCGGAAGAATCTAGCTCATCAGAAGTATCCAGTTCATCTACTGAATCCTCAAGTAGCGAGGTTTCATCAGCCGCATGTCCTGAGTGTACCGAGTACACCACTACTTTCACCACTACAGACGCTGACGGTAACCCAACTACCGATTCAGGTGTTGTGATTGTCACTACTGACTCAGATGGTCAATTAACCACAACTACCGATATTATTGGTGACTGTCCTGAATGTACCGAGTACACCACTACTTTCACCACTACCGATGCTGATGGTAACCCAACTACTGATTCAGGTGTTGTGATTGTCACTACTGACTCAGATGGTCAATTAACCACAACTACCGATATTATTGGTGACTGTCCTGAATGTACCGAGTACACCACTACTTTCACCACTACCGATGCTGATGGTAACCCAACTACTGATTCAGGTGTTGTGATTGTCACTACTGACTCAGATGGTCAATTAACCACAACTACCGATATTATTGGTGACTGTCCTGAATGTACCGAGTACACCACTACTTTCACCACTACCGATGCTGATGGTAACCCAACTACTGATTCAGGTGTTGTGATTGTCACTACTGACTCAGATGGTCAATTAACTACAACTACCGATATTATTGGTGACTGTCCTGAATGTACCGAGTACACCACTACTTTCACCACTACCGATGCTGATGGTAACCCAACTACTGATTCAGGTGTTGTGATTGTCACTACTGACTCAGATGGTCAATTAACTACAACTACCGATATTATTGGTGACTGTCCTGAATGTACCGAGTACACCACTACTTTCACCACTACCGATGCTGATGGTAACCCAACTACTGATTCAGGTGTTGTGATTGTCACTACTGACTCAGATGGTCAATTAACTACAACTACCGATATCATTGGTGATTGTCCTGAATGTACTGAGTACACTACTACCTTCACCACTACTGACTCAAATGGAC
>JAJMSJ010000047.1:0-38526 GCA_030578535.1 Yamadazyma tumulicola
ACTAAATGTGTTTATACTAAACAGGTTTAGTTTGATTTTGCATTAACATTTCGCTTTGGGGTTTATCTATTCTGGTTTTCAAAAATTTTATACCTTGTTTATTTCATATAAATTTATCATCTAGAGATATCCTATCTACTCTGAGTCAACTAACTTTGTCTTTTACTCTTTGTTATGGACCATTCCATTTTCACATTCCTTCACACAACTGTTTTACATTCCGTTTTTTCGCGTTGGCTGTGGTGGTAGATTTGCAGCCTTGTAGCACCGTGTCGTACCACCAATATCCTCCCCCTTGCTGGTTGGCTGTGCATCGGCCATGGTGTCAATCGTTTTGTTCCTCGGAGGCATATAGTGAATCCAGCACCTTCTCCTTCCCTATGGGTCTTCACACATTATTGTTTCGTCTTCTCTTTAACCCCTTAAAACATTTACCCCACATCAAATTCCATACTACAACATTCCTGTTTAGACTTTGAAACACTATACTCTTCAATTGACTATCTACTATAGTTATTTTTTTGTGGTAGCTCACTTGGAATACAAGCTTTAGTTTTCCAAAAGTGAGTCTGATAATTCAATTGGACTATGGGACTCAAGTAGTGGTTCACGTGTGTTTCATGTTAACATCCTATTGAAGGTATTGAGACTTAAGTATTTTGGTCAACAATTGGGTATATCGAATCCCATACAGTATCTTCCCTCTATCCTCCTGACCATATTCTACTTCATACCTGATTTGCCCAGACGTCCATGATATAAATGTACACTTCTATATTACACTATACATACTACTACAGTAACACTTCAACATCGTCGAGCTTTAAATTATCCACAAGCAAATTAAACTCGTCGTTATACTTATAAGCATTGATCTCACTGATACCAAACGCTTTGATATTATCTATCTCTATATCGTCGTGAAATTCAAAGTAAATCTCTTTGATTGGAATTCGTAAGTTGACCAAGCTGATAGGCAATTTGGCATGATTAATTGACTTTTCCAATTCTATCTCTCGAACCTTTATGAACTTACTCAAGTACTTGGTACTAGATTGTTCAAAATTGATCCTGAATTCATGCAAGTATTCCACCAACTTATTATAGTCTCTTTTTGTCAGGGGTTTTATATAAACACTTGCGGTCGAGGGAGAATCATTGAGTTTTTTGATAATCAAATCAGTCAAAATAACAGGATGTGACAATTGGATACCAATTGTGCATTTTTCAGATCGAAAATGTCCATTTCTTATTCTTTTGGGACAGTTACATTTCCAAGAATCCCCCCCATCAGTCAAAACATTATTAGCATTAGATTTCAAATCATTCAATGAGGGAGATGAACTGACTAGGTAATCGTACCAACCAAGGAAAATTTTCCTCAGGAATGACTTCTCTCTGAATGGTACTGTAGTCAAGAACCCCAAGATTCGTGATCCGAGCTTGTAATCGGCGAAGTTGGTGTGAATAGACCCTTTGGAAAAGATCTCCATCAAATTATCCAACATGATCCTGTCTGATGAAAGTTTAATATTTGTGGTGTTATTGGTGATTTTGTCTACGAGCTGGTTCAACCGATCATAAATCAACTGATTGTTTTCTTGAATTTTATCATTTAAAAACTTTTCATACGATTGTTTCGAAACGTGGTTCTCGGTTTGTTCTACCAACGACTCGATGTATTGATTCAAATAAGGTTTGTTTTGGGCTAAAAAGTCATCCCAGGAACTGCCTGTTGTAGGTTCGGTTTTAACCTCTTGAAAGTAGCTGTCGATAAAATTGTACAAGAATTTATTGAACTCTGGCACGTAGTGTATCTTTCCCTGACTAAAGTAGATTGGTAGATGTTGGGGTAAGATATCTACGATATCTTTGATGATCTTTTCTTTGGAATCCTCGAAGTCTCCCGATATTTCTCTTAATTGGCCCATTTTAAGAGAAATTGATGATAGTTGGGATTCTAACTCACTCATATTCGTCAGTTGTTTGATATTCTTCACTTCATCCTTAAGTGAGTTAAATTCATTGATAATAGAATCAAAAGACTTGGAATTTGTCAAGTTTTTCAACTCTTTGAAGCTTGATAGTTGATTATTGACTTCATTGAATTTTTTGCTGATAGTGTCGAATTTTCCATTCAAACTAGTATTCAAGTCGTTTAGGCCGGATTCAAAAAATTTTTGATTTGTAACTAGTCCTTGATTGAGTTTATTGATCTTGGAGAATTCGTAGTCAATCTCGTCAAATTTGGCATTGAGTTCTTGGAAATTACTGATGGAATTGGATTTTCTGGTATTAAATAATACAACTGTAATGAGCAAAATCTGAATAGCGACTACTATGTATGTGAGGGTGATGTTACTTACCGGAAACGATGATGTGGGTACGGGTGGAACTTCATTGTTGGTTTGGTGTTTGTTTTGAAAGGTTATTGGAGGCTGTACATCCTCTACCTCAGTATCATCTTCAAAATCATCACTGTCGTTTGACTCGTCCCCATCGTCTTCATATTCGTTATCCTCTTCCTCCTCTTCCTCTGGATGTCCACTAGGTTCGTGGTCTCTGCCAAACAAGCCTTTCTTGAATAATTCGAATTTATCATTAAAATCGTCATCGTCATCCTTTTCGTTCAATATTTTCAAAATTTCTTTGTCAGTCTTCTTCAATTGGGGTAACGGGTTAGCGGGACCGACCCTACTGTTCAAGTGAATTGAAGCGTCGTCATCAGTATCCCCCTTGAAAAATGGGATTTTAGGAAATCCTGACATCTACGCGTTAAAATAGAAGTGAGAGAGAAGAATGAGAATGAAACATAGATTGATAAAACTTCCCATTGAAGCAATTTGACCAATTGACGACTATAAAGACATCCAACCAAGTCCGATAGATTCAAATCATTACAACTTATCTAAAAGAGTCTCAGCAGCAGAAATTTCAGTGAATTCGGGACCCTTTTCGTTCCCAAGGTAAGTGATTTTACCATCTTTCACAAGTGCAGAGTATCTGCTTAATCTCTTGCCAAATCCTTGACTAGTCATATCAAGGATGAATTCCTCGCCTAATTGTTGAGTCAATTGACCTTCAATATCCGATACGAAGGCAACGTAGTTTTCTTCATCGGTGTATCCTAAAGCTTTGCCCCATGCCGTCATGACAAAAGCGTCATTCGATGATAACACTATGATTTGATCGACTCCCTTGGCTTTGAACTCATCAATTTTCTTCAAGAACCCAGGAACATGAGGGCCGGAGCATGTAGGAGAGAAACAAATGGGGATAGCAGTGATTGCGACGGTCTTTCCTTTCAAAGCCTTCTCTATATCGAAATTAACGGGGAAGGGACAAGCAAGCAAGTCCTTATTGTCCTTCAGGATGGGAACCCATTTCAATTGACCTTTAGTTGGGAATGACATGGCTATAGTGTAGTAGTATTAAATTTTTATAATTGACGGTAGCCTAATAGAGTCACTTAGAGTAGTGTCAAGCTTCGAATAATTGTATTGTATTTGAGATTGCCATTTTGCATCCTTTTATAGTTTTGTCGGTTGCAATCGCGCTTAGATGATTTTCCCCGTAGGGGTGGGTCTCTCGGAGTTTGAATAGCAGCAATTTCATGACAAAGCGGCATTAATTGAATCTAATTAGGTGATATATTTCAGTCTAGGCTCCGCATTAGTCAACCGAAGCTGTACTATTGGCTATTGTGGTTTTTGGACAAAGTCGATAATAATTTCTGTTATTTTCGGAGACCTTTTCGTAAAATTCACAATACTTTTTAATCTAGATTTTCTCTTAATTAATCAGACAAAAAAAAAAGTCAAAAAAATTAAATTAGTAGTAGTAGATGACAAACTGGATACTGGGTGCCATAGAGGTGGAAAGGAAGACCGTATAGAGGCAGATAGAATTTTAATGACTCTATTAATTGATAATTCGGCTATAATTAATATCTCCGTCTAATAAGGCTGGATCCGGATTGAGCGACATATCGCTTCAAATATGCCTGACAGTCAAAAGGCATGGATCCAATCATACAAACAAGTTGACTAATGACCCTATAAAGTACCCCATGTAGCTTCCCACCAATAAAGTAATGGGCCAGGTTTGCCATGGTCTGTCCCAGTCCAAAGGGATTGGAATCACTCCACACCAAGTGGAGATGATTGAGAATACCACAGGAAACAATATGGAGTTTTGCTTGATTGAGTCAAAGCCGATTCTCTTTAACGTAACAAAAAGTTTGGAGAAATCCAATTTGAACAACACTATCAATGGAGTAAACACTATCAATGAAATATGGTTGGCTAATAACATCGTTTCCTTCAAGTTACTCGATAATGGTGCTCCCATTAAAATCACAATGGCAAATACTGGCAAGGAAAGTAAGACGGGGATGACAATCGAACTTATCAAAAGTAACACCACATTGTCGTCATTGTGACTCTTTCGCTTCTTACCTTCTCCAATGTTGATATAGATCAAATATCCGTAGGCTAATTGCAGAAAGGCTAACGTTATTAGTCCTTTGATCATGATATTATCCACATCACTGGTTAATCCCAGTCGAAACATCCCAAAAAGAATTATGGGAAAATGGAAGGGGAAAGTGATGATTTTGTTCTTGACGAATGGAACATCCGCCACTTTGGTCTCTACTTCTTCGTCAGAGAGTTTATCAAATGTAACCTTTCTCTTAGCCATAATCGCGTAGAAATAGAAAATTGAGAGAGTGAGACTTAGAGACATGCAATGATGGAACAAGAAGGCAGGCTAGAGGACGGAGTGAGGGAATAAGAAGAGAGAAAAAGACTATTTCCACCTTAAAGTGCATACACAAGTACATTAAAGATTGATACTATTTTCAAAATCGATTATATCCTTCCAGATATCTTGATTATCTCTGGAGATCTTTGAAGAAATGTTTTTCTTTCTGTCGTCATTCAACTTGGCAAAGGCTTTGATCACTTCAAAGTCCAATATAGGCTTACTATTGGAATCATTGGCATTAAACTTCAAGCCCCCGAATCTATTTAGTCTAGGGTTCAAACCACAGTGATGATACTCTTTGTCAGTTAACTGCTGTTGTAGAATGTACATCCTTCTATAACTCGTTTCATTGATGGGGAAAACACTGAAAAATGACCCTTCGATAGTACTACCAATGTTTTGTGTCGTACCATTGTTTACGTTAGGCAATTGTAATAGACTACTAACATTGGCATTGATATTGAATGATGCTTTGGCAACCAACCTTTGCCCATTCAACGAGGTTGGATCTTCGGGATCGTACTTAAGTAGATGTAAGATGTTCTTACTATCCCCTACCAAGATGTACAACTCCTCATTCTGGCTAATGAAGTCACTACAGGCAACATCAACTGATTTTAGATCTTTTCCTAGCATGATCATTCTGAAGGGCTCAGCATCAAATCCCACTAACCAAATAGATTTTAAACTATCTCCCAAAATCAAGAAATTACCAAAACTTTTCGCTTCACTGACGTACACTGAACAATCTAAAAATGCCACCGGAACCACCCCATCATCTTGTAAGTCTCTGATGATGATTTTTTGTCCCTGACTAACTAGGAACCTACCACAGATTTCATTTATCACTGTCACAGACCCTTTTGTATCTTCTTTATACACTTCTTTGAATTTGTGATTAGTTTGGGGTTTGCCAGGCTCAGGTATAACGTCAATAACCTCATATACTTTGAATGCCCCGTTTGCTGCCAAATCTTCAATTCTGACTTTCCCAGTACCAATTACAATGAACTCTCGTTTATGCTTGAATCTTCTTGTTGATGATCCCACGTCTAATAACATCGACTTGACGTTAAGACCAATCTCATTGTCTTCCAATTCAATTTCATCTATCACCGTCCACGTCATAGGAGAGATCAATTTAATCAGACCTTTATAGGCTTTAGCACCAGGCTTATCCTCCATAGTTCCTACAATTGGTAATTTCTCCTCATCAATACAATTGTATTCGATTTCCTTATAGGTGGACACAACAAAAGTATTTGATTGCTCGTGATATGTTATAGATTTGATTGTCTCATCGAACTTAATCCTCTTAACTGGCCAATTGTTATCGTAGTTGAAGTCCATGGGGATCTCACAAATTCTAGTATTCTTTTTGTCATCTAGAAAGATCAATTGGTTATTAGAAAACTTCCCAAACGACATGATAGGAATTTTGGTGAATCTAAATATCCTTGGAATCGAGTGGTTTGTTTTCAAAATAGAATAGGACTTATCACCACTGACAAATATCCCCGTCAATCCATTCAAATTCTCAATGTAAAACAACTTCATCTCCACCTTGGTGTTTATGGTATAAGAATTATGAGGAGCCCCAGTAATCAATAAGTCTTTTTCTTTCAAAAACTTAAAATTCTCTCCGTCAAAGTATAGTTTATACAACAATACTTCACCACCCATAGTCAAAATGGTCAAATACTGATTTTTTGAAATTTCATTCCCAATATCGTTGAAGATCACCTGTTTGATGAACGGATCAGGATATACACTCAGCTGCTGAAAGAAACTAAGCTGCAATTGATCAGTGAACTTGTCAACATCGTTCAACTGGTAGCATCTTTCATTGTGGAAACGATTGAATAAGACTATCCGATTATCACCAGTAACTAGAATGAAAACTTTTTGTTTGGGTCCTAAGTCTGCTTCAGTACTGTGATGGTCATTGTCTCTCTTATTCGAAGCAGAGGACAGTTGCTGGAACTTTCGTTTACGGCTTTTGATTAATAAATTGGCATCTTTTGTTACCGCATTCAAAATGTTAGAATTCGATATGTATCCTGTGGTGATTAAGGTGTCTGATAATATCTTAGGGATAGATATTTGATTGAAGCTTCCATTGTAGGTATTTATGGCAAATATTTTCACCTCCCCATTTGTTAAAAATATCATCAAAATCTCATCACTACAAAAGCTATTGAAGATTTCTACATCGTCGTCATCTTCTGCATCGTCAACTTCATTAGTCGATTTCAACACGTCTTTTAAGTTCATCTTTTTCTTAAATTTGTTGTCATACACTTTTACTTGCTTCGGAGTTATTTGGATGATAAATTTCCCATTATTCAACTCATGAATGGCAATCGTTAGGTCGTTGTTGACAAAACTTTTGGAATTGAGTCTGGCATAGTTCTTATTGATCTGGAAAATTTCGGATTTCTTGTTTTTATCATCACTAGTGATTAAAAAGTTATTGGTGATCCATAATTTGTTCACAGTAGAGAACGTCAATGATGATTTGATAGTGGGCTGAATACTGGGAGTAAAAATATTCATGTGACTTTCACTTTCAACCCCGGAATTAGAGAATATTGATAATTCCTGGTAATTGGGATTGATCAAATTACTCTTGAATTTCTCGTTAGAATAAAATCCGTAGGTAAAGCTGGATATGGGTCCGTTATTGATCAATTCATCCATTTTTTTGATAATCAACTTTTTGTTGTGAAAGATCAAATGCCTATCATCTTCATCACCATAAACGTCATCCATATCATCATCGTCGTCTGCGTCAACTTCCACGGCATTTCCATTTGAATCGTCAGGATCTTCGTATCTACATTCAATCAAAGCACTGTTACTTGCTTGAGCTCCAATGAACATTAGACTATTGCCTAAACTAGCTATCTCCCCAGGGTACTTAACATGCAAATTATCAAACCTATCAATTTTCTCGAAGGTTATCTTTTTAATTGTTTTACCATCGACATCAAAGTTCAAGTAGTAAAACTCTCCTGTTTGCAATATAATCAAGATTTTATTATCATTGGGAATAGGGCATACTGAACAGTTCTCCAATTGGAGATTTAAATCTGTATTATCAACAAAGGTCTTGAAGGTATTGGTAGTTAAGGGTGTGTAAGGATTCACGGCGATTTTTCTTACAATTCCACCGTTATCCACATGAATTAAACTGTTAGATCCTATCAACAAAGCCCCATTCAAAGGTTTGGGTAAAGGGACAACTCTTTCAATATCGTAAGGCAAATTATCTACTTTCAACACCGTAGTTGAATTCTTAGTATTTAAATCTAACGATAATACTATATATGAAATGTTGTCCTTCTTGAAATATAGATTACCTGCCCATACTTGTTCATTAGAGCACAATATAGCAATGGTACAATCTCTATAATTATACAAAAACTGAGCATCAACTATAGTTCCTATTTTTGCATCCAATTGCTGCCCATTGATCAAAAACGAAGTACCAAAGATGTCATCATCAAGTTTTAAAAACTTATCATCATCATCGATTTCATTGTCTTCTTCTTCCTCGTTATCTATCTTGGAAAACGGTAAGATCGTTAGTAAGTTCTTGAATCTCAAACAAAGACAGAAGTTTTTGGGTTCGACAATAAGTGAGCTGGTGGTTAGGGTTTCGAAAGTTGAATTTTGTATGACATTTTCATAATAATGCAAAGAAACAGTTTGAATTGTTTGTAGCTTATGATCCCATTTGATCAAAGATATTTTAGCAAATTTTGTAGTCACCAAAATGTAGTCCAATTTGGGGTTTTCTTTGGTTTTGATCGGTTTTATACTTATTATGGTTCCATGAAGTTTGAATTGTTGAATCAAATTTAATTTGTAATTGCGGCCACTCTTCACCGTTTCAAAAACCTGAAGAATGGAACTTTTACCGACAATCAAGTGTTGAGTGGTAGGTGAGATGAAATTACAACCAACACATTGAGAAATCCTCGTTGGTTCAATGAATTCCTTGTAAGCATTCATCTTGAGTTCGCAAAATTTTCAGCGTTTTCGGTTATAATCTGTTGATAATTCATTCTGGATGCCATCAGGTAATTTGGTATGGTTCTACATCTCTGAGTCCGTTACAGAGGATGAATGGTAGAGATTTAAAGTTTGGAGTGAATTTTCAAGAGCACATGGTGCAATAGTGATGGAAATTTCTGTATATTAAGTTGAATTTGAGTTTCATTCTTAGTTTGAGTAGTTTGTATATCGCCAATTATGGAACAAGTCACCTCTATTGGAAACAATAAGTTGTCATGAAACTAGCGCATGGTCTTTTTAACTTTGAAGATGCCTCAAGGGTGGTATAATCGTACAATTTGAAATCTCGAATTTTGACAAACTTGTCATTTCTCTATAACCGTGAAAGATATCTCTATGACCATAACACCCAATGAAAATTCAAGCCCTTTTTATAAGAAGAAATGACATTGTCATCCTTCCCATACTTAGTGGAAAATAGTTAAAAGAGGTTTAAGAGAAAAATCTCCAAGTAATTGATCGTGAGGTACGATTTCGGATTAGATTAGCGGAGACAGGTTTTTATGCAATTTTATATGAATTGGAAAAAAATTCTAGCAAATCTTGAAAGTAGTATACAAGGATCGTGAAACATGAAATAACTAAACATTTAATCGAAAATCACGATTTCATCATATCAATGATAAAATGAACGAGAAGACAACGGCAAGTAAACCCGATTTGACCATTATACCAGCACCTTCATAAGTGTTGATGGTGATTGAAGAGGGGACCACATGAGTAACAGAAGAAACTGTCGTTGGCACCACTGGAGTTTCAGTGACAATATTGTTAGTGATAACATCCACCGTGGATAATGGCGTAGTTGAAGGTTTGGTAGTGGATGCAATGGACTTTTTAGTGGATACTTCAGGTAATGGGCAGTAGGTGGTGTAAACAGTAGTAGCATCACTAACGGTAGTTACACCAGTAGTAACAGGGACCTCACTACATTTGTGGTCCTTGCAAGAAGTGATTGTTACCACTGCGGTGGAAATTTTAGTTGCAGTAGCAGTAGCTGGGGTTGAAGTTGACTCAACCTTTGTCGAAGGCAATGGGCAGTATGTGGTGTAAACCGTAGATGCCTTACTAACAGTGGTAACACCAGTAGTCACGGGAATTTTGGCACATTTGTGATCTTTACACGAAGTAATAGTAATAACAGTGGTTGAGATGTCTGTCTTAGTAGCAGTGGAATGAGCCAGACTAGTTGGAGTTGGGGTAACCGCAGCAGCTTTTGAAGATATTGGGCAATAAGTAGTGTATACCTTAGCAATTCCACCAACAGTGGAGGTGTAAGTAGCCAAGACCTCCAACTCAGTAGTGAGATGACAAACAGTGTCACAGTGAGTTTTTGTCACAGTTATGGTATCATCCAATGTGGTGATCACAGCAGAAGCAGTGGTGGTAGCAACAGAAGAAGCCTTGTCAGCAGCGTTGGTAGTGTGTGGAACACCACTTGTGATGACAGTCAAAATTCCATCCACGGTAGTTGTGTATGTGGTGAAACTCTCTAAATTGGTAGTAACGTAACAGTGACTAAGAGTGTCACACACCGTTTGTACTACTTGGAAAATGTCGTCTGTAGTAACAGTAGCAGTTTCATAGATCGTTGATCTCTCTTTAGTGGAACTTGAGCCAGAAGGTTCAATTGGAGCTCTTTGCACCGTGGTAGTGTCGTTTGTGTAAGCAAAGGATGAAGGTGCTAACGGCATCGAACTACATGAAGTACACGATGAGATAGTCGAAGTCAAAGTGGGTAATGACGAAGATTCTGAAGAAGCAGCAAAGGCTGTCACTGCTAACGCTAATATGGTTGAAATCTTACTGATCATTATTGTGAAGTATAGAAACAAATATGTAGACTACAGACGAATTTCTACCTACTTAAATAGTTTGTCTGGCTTGATTCTAATAGCTGGTCAATAGATCAAAAATAGAAATCAATGAGAAGGAATACGATCGTTTCGTCCAAAACCAGCTTCAAACCATCAATTCAAAGGGATATACCACATAAGATACGTGGCCTCATGCATGTTCTCCCCAGTTGGGATATATCAGCCAGTATTCAGTGTTAGGGTTCAGCCAGCCATCTCTCTGAGGTGGCATTCGCAGCTATTTTTGTGATAAAATGTCGCGATAGCCCGATAAAATGTCGTATGAAAGTATCTTATCACATCAACATTATGAACCCACTCAGAAGAAGGTCTTCCGCTGGAGTCGTGATGGATGATTCCTTCGTATGAACACATTCCCCAGGCGATCTTAAATCAGAGGTAGGGGCGTTGGATAGAGGGTGGTGGAGAGGTTTTATTTTTTAATGATAAGATGGTCGTTGTGAATATTTGTGACTGTATTTTCAATTCGAGTCTCTGCTGTACGTAGAACTGTCAGCTGGAAGGTGGAGCCTGGCTAAGAGTTTATCTGAATTTCGAAAATAGAAGTGATGTGGACAGTAAGTTGATGCAATAATTGGTCGCAAAATCGCCAGCATCACCATGAAACAGTTGATTTGGCTTATCCTATTTTTAGTATGTTGTCAGGGAGAGATTGTGACATTAACAGACAGCAGAAAGATACAGGTTTTGTCGCAGTCTAAGAACTCCTTGATCTATTTCTCCAAACCTAACTGTTTGAAATGTAATTTGTTAGACCCAATCTATCAGGAATTGAGTACGCTTTATGACAATGATGAGGAATTTCAACTTGTGAAAGTTGACCCAAAGGAGAATAGTCGGTTGAAGCAGCAATTCAAACTAACTCGTTATCCACTGTTGTTCTTGTACAATAATCAAGACAAGGTAGTCATAAGATTCAGCGAAAGCCAAAACTTGATCAATTTGGTTAACTTTATAAACGACCATACCGACACCATAAATAAAGAGTTAGCTTCAAATGTATTGGAGATACGTAATATGGATCAGTTCAATGAACGACGTAAAGGGGGTAACATGGTCGTGTTTACATTGAGTTACTTACCCGAATGGCAAGACTATCAATTCCCAACCCATTTTTACCAACGATTGTCCTACCAGCACAACATCGATTTCAGCATATTGTTCATTGATTTGATGGAAACGTCGGAGTTTTTGAGTGAATTCAAAATCAGCAACTATCCTTCGGTGATATATTTCAAAAGACCCACAAGGTTTAAACTATTCAAAACCTTCAGTAGGGACCATTTGGAAGGGACGAAGTTGGACGAATCCTCGTTGATAGACTTTGCTAACAATTTGCATCTCAATGAGTTTGGCCGGTGGTTCAATGGCGTGAAAGATTTGGAAGAATACTTGGAAAATGAAAAGTACCAGTACACCAGGAACGAAAATGTTGGATTTAATGTCAGACAAAACGATAAAGTCGTAGATGATACTTCCTACGAGGATATGTTGGATCACATAGAGTTATAACACCCATTAGCCTCCTATAGTCCTAGGTTTATGGCGAACAGATTCTCAGTTGGGAAAGAGGGTCATTACTTATAGATTTTCCCGCCAATTGGGCACCACCTACACTTGTAATAGAGGTGATAGACAATAGCTTAAAAGTATAATTCTCTACACTGAATATATATAGGTAATGCCACGACACTAGTCTTGAAGCAAAAGTGCGAGTTTTGACGGCTTTTAACAGTACAACATGAACATATTCAGGTTCTTTGGAGACTTGTCACATTTGGCCAGTATAATCATATTGTTGTACTCAATTGAGCGGAATCGGTCGATCAATGGATTGTCTATCAAGACTCAAGTTTTGTATGCCATTGTTTTTATCACCAGATATTTAGACTTATTTACCAAGTATATTTCATTATATAACACGGTAATGAAAATCTTCTTCATAGCTTCGACGGTGTACACGGTGTACATTATGGTGACTAAGTACCAGAAGACCATCCAAGAGGATAGAGACAATTTTCCCGTGAGGTATTTACTTGGGGGGGCATTTTTGGCGTCTTTGATCTTCACCCCAAAATACACCTTTGGTGAAATTTTGTGGTCATTTTCATTATGGTTGGAGAGTGTAGCCATTTTGCCCCAGTTGTTTATATTGCAGAAGACAGGAGAAGCAGAAAACATCACCACGCATTATATATTTGCTTTAGGATTATACCGGGCATTGTATATTCCTAATTGGTTTTACAGATACTTTACTGAGGCTAGGTTTGATTACATATCCTTTGTTTCGGGATTGGTGCAAACGGCCATTTATTCTGACTTCTTTTATATTTACTACACTAAGGTGTTACATGGTAAGAAGTTTTCATTACCAGTATAGAGGGTATAATGAATAGACAATCTATTACAGTGTAACACTGAATATAAGAATGTTGCCGAATAGTGACAATACCATAGAACAACACAGGAGTGCACGGAAATGCTCAAGAGTTCGTGCCTGATCATCCGATATGTATATATACGTATATATATATATATATATATTTCTTATTTCATTCTAATCTCTCTTCAATGGATAATATTCCACCCTGACACCTTCTTTAGTAACAATATGGATTTCTAACCCATCACCGACTTGGATATGTCTCTCAGTGGCGGAAGAAAATGCATCTTTGACAAGTTCCAATACTTCGTTCAACTCCAAGTACCTCAATGGCCTCTTTTCCGCACCGTCGGTACCAGGCTGGTATTGGTTTTTGAAATTAACCTGGTTGTCTAAGAATGGCATGATTAAACTGGCAGCAGCCCCACCGGCTCTACATTGCTCTCTTTCATAAGATCCCACAGGATCAAAGGAATATACACACCCTTTTCCCTCGTCGTCCAAACCAGCAATTAACGTGCTAACATAATAAGGGAAAAACCTCTTGCTGTATAATAAATGACGAATGTACCTGGCAGCACTCTGAATAGAGAATCTCTTTTCATTGTGATCGAACTTGTACCATTTAACTTGATTACTGAAGCGGTCAATCAAAGCCCTTCCGTCAGCTGCGAATCCATTGGCCGTCATCACGATATCGTCTCCTACATTGAAGATTTTCTGTTCATAACGAGAATTTATACTGTAGCCTTCAACTTGTCTGGTGTCACCAGCCAAGACGGCGAAATCTTTACCGGCAATTCCCAACACTGTCCCCCCGTTATCCGAGTAAGGATTGAACCTGTGCTCTATGGGGGTGGTGTGGATTTCAGAGGAATACTCTGATGCAACTGTTGAGTTCATTGTAGAATATTATCGCCACTAGTAATTTGAATTTTGATCGTGAGGGTAGATGCGACATTTGTATTTAACGCGACATTAACGACATGGGAAGGGAAGTAGAAGAAGTAGAAGAAGTAGAAGAAGTAGAAGAAGTAGAAGAAGTAGAAGAAGTAGAAGAAGTAGAAGAAGTAGAAGAAGTAGAAGAAGTAGAAGAAGTAGAAGAAGTAGAAGAAGTAGAAAAAGTAGAAGAAGTAGAAGAAGTAGAAGAAGTAGAAGAAGTAGAAGAAGTAGAAGAAGTAGAAGAAGTAGAAGAAGTAGAAGAAGTAGAAGAAGTAGAAGAAGTAGAAGAAGTAGAAGAAGTAGAAGAAGTAGAAGAAGTAGAAAAAGTAGAAGAAGTAGAAGAAGTAGAAGAAGTAGAAGAAGTAGAAGAAGTAGAAAAAGTAGAAGAAGTAGAAGAAGTAGAAGAAGTAGAAGTAGAAGTAGAGGTGCTTTCAACTCAACCAAAACTAAACTCCTCTCATCAAAAATTCTACATGTCTTAATAAATACAATACGGGACCTCAAAACGTTTCCAACGCCTTCCAGCCTTCCACTCTTTCACATCTTCCAGTTCCTGTCTCGATACATACCTCTCAAAGCCACTAGTGCCATGGTACTCCCTACAACCAACATCCCACAGTATATTATCGAGTCAACGTAGTCATGAGGCAACAATCCCTTCCCACTGATGAGCTGGCCAGCAACTGGCGACCCTATCATGGTGCCACAACCTCTAGCAGCGTACATGATTCCAATGAGAGCTTGGTAGTTTTGCACCCCAAATAACTCCACAATGGCAGCAGGAAGTGACGTTGTTTGTACTCCCGAAAACACTCCATAGAACACCACAAACGACACAAATGCCGGCTTTGTTCCAGTCAACCACAATGCAAAAATCGTCACAATTACCAAGGTATTGGTGAGGATACAGATATTCAAATTGCCATACTTGCCTGCAAGGTACCCGAAAATGATCTTGAAACTAGCATTTATAAGATTATTGATACCAATGAACAACGCTCCCATTTGCCCTGAATACCCCAAAGTCAATCCGTACTTGGACATGAAAAAAATCGGCACCACGTACGCAGCTGAGTAGAGACCAGCGCCCACTATCATCATTAACACTCGTAGGGACCCCAAGGATTGAGCGTTCAAGATATTGGTGTCAGTTCTGAATCCCTTGGACGAAGGGGCGGTGACAAGCATTCCACAGCATAATCCTACAACAACATTGATTAATCCCAACACTCTAACTGCCCACTGCCATGGGAGCTTGGTCAACAACGCTCTAGTAGTGTACGCCATAGCAAAACCCCCAAAACCCGTGCCACTGAAAATAACCCCGAATGCAACAGATCTCGACTTCAGGAAGTAAAATGGCATTATTATAGCGGGAATCGAGTAAACCAAACTACATCCTACGCCGAATAAAATCCCTTGGGTGAAGATAAACCCGGTTATCGATGTGCATATCGTAGCCAAACACAATCCCAACGTCATAATACATGAACCTGCCGTCATTATGTAGCTAGGCTTAAAATAATAGAGCAACGGCTTATTGGTGATGGTACACATATATGTCATAGCCGTGCCAACAGTTCCAATTAATGCTGTTTTAGCGTCAGAATAGCCATGCAACGGACCATCTGCCGATGTGTAAAATTCCTGAAACACACCGTAAGAGAATCCAATCCCAAACACCATGAATGTAGAAAAGAATCCACTAATAACAACCATAATTCCTTTAGGATTGTTTAGAAGCTCGTCTCTCCAAGTACCATTGTCTTCGATTATGAACTGCTCGGTAGGAGTGAGTGAATTGTGTGTAGGTAAAGGGTCAATAGTTTCGACGTTCTGTCTGTTCATTTTGTGTTTCACCGAAGCTTTTACGTCAATTCCTCAGATTCCGCTAAAATCCGTCAGTCATTACCCCACGTATAAAAGAACCAGAAGAATGAGGGTCGGCCCGAGTTTAGAGATGAAAAAAATGGGATTGTGCTATGTATTATATTTACAAGGTCTAGTGAGAGATTTGAGTACGGCTTCGACGTACCACTTGAGGTTTAACAACTAAAACCATTTCAACTCCATTTGTTCGTTCGTTCAGAAGTAATTTGGGACCTACTTCGAATTTTGAATTCTGTTGACATACGTCTTCGATATAACGTTCCACGATCTCATGTATCTCGCCAAACACTGATTTATACAGCCGTCTTGTTCAGGAGTCAAAATACTTTCAGGCACTTGAACGCATTTATCAAAACAATTTTCTGTGACTTTATTCACCAACTCCGAGGCATTAGCAACTGCCAACTCTTGAGTGATTTGAGCTTCAATCTGGGCTTTTAC
This sequence comes from Yamadazyma tumulicola, assembly GCA_030578535.1. Lineage (NCBI taxonomy): Eukaryota > Fungi > Ascomycota > Pichiomycetes > Serinales > Debaryomycetaceae > Yamadazyma > Yamadazyma tumulicola. Next base: position 16,381 of record JAJMSJ010000047.1, read on the forward strand.
GCTCGAAGCAGACGCTATTTGTGGTTCTGAACTAGAACTTCCGCCAAAGAGTCCCATAGTGATAGGAGATGAGTGTGCGAAATTTTGATTACCAACAATATAACAGCATTATTATCTGTAGTAGCTTCGAAGATCAACGTTTGAAGATCAACTTCGAATTCCACCTCTGAAACGGACCTGAAAAGTGTTTTTGTGGCGTTTCAATTTTGTTTGGCGTGATTCTGTAACTCCTTGTGTCAATCATGTCTGTTGATGCAGACATCGGTTTCTATATTGTCTCTCGTGTATCATGAAACACCAGACACTCCTGCCTTAGATTCCACCTCATGACATCATATTAAACTTTCTATGCCTCTTCACGATGAAATTTCGGCACCAGATTATTTTTCGGAATTGAGACAACATGATTTCGAGAAATCTTTAACTCCGTTTTTCTCCACCGCCGCCGAGCTTTCACTTTCCACAGTAGTTTTAGGTTTTGACCAACACTGGACTGTTTATTCGGGCGACACTTACACTTCAGACAACCACTGTAGGACGCTCGATCAAGACTTTTGTACATTTTTTGCACAAAACCGTTGTATCATATGAATTCGCAGCCGATCGGTATTTTATGATAAAGTTCAATTTGGAAGTTGATAGAGATGGCGCCCACAACTTCTGATATCCATAGCATTTCCTCGCTAGAGTCAGAGCAGTCTAGGGTTACTGCGGCTAACCCTCAGGACCTTCACCATACTTTGCAAGCTCCGAATTCGCATGATATACCTCCTAAAGCTCAGCGAGAGGCTCCGAGTCTAACAGAAAACGACCAGATAAACACTGATGGGCCACTTGGCGTACTCAGTAGCGCCAAATCCAACCACTCGCTATCAAATCAGTCGAAATCTAACCTTTCGGTGAAGACTAACCGGGTGGCTGTCAAAGATAGAAGAGGGCTCTTGTCCCAGTTGTCGCTATTGCCGGAGTATGAGGATCCCAGAGACTATCCTGGATCCGTCAAGGCAGCCATAGTGTCTGTGGTAGCGTTTGCATCGATTGTGGGGCCAATGGGAACATCCATCATTTTACCTGCTATTGACGATGTTGTGAAGGACTTGGAAACAGAGGATATTCTTGTGAACGTATCAGTGGGTATATACTTGCTAACCTTGGGGATATTTCCTCTTTGGTGGTCGGCATTCAGTGAGAGATACGGCCGTCGAAGTATCTACATAATTTCTTTCACGCTATTTGTGGGGTTCGCTATTGGAGCATCGTTATCTCCTAATATCGGTTCTTTAATCGTGTTTCGTGCTTTGTGCGGTGGTAGCTCGGCGTCTGTACAAGCAGTAGGCGCAGGAACCATTGGCGACTTGTATCCACCAAATCAGCGAGGAAGAGCCATGGGGTGGTACTACTTGGGACCTTTAATGGGCCCCTTTTTAGCCCCAATCATTGGGGGTTCCGTAGCTCAAGCTTGGGGGTGGAGGGCTACCCAATGGGTTCTTGTCATAGCCTCCGGTATGGCCGATATGTTGATTATATTTGCGTTACCTGAGACGTTGAGACGTCAAGATAATCTTGCAAATATCACCGAATACCTCCGACAGCTAAAAGCTGAGCGAGATGATATCGAAGAGAAGAGAAGCAGTGAATCGGGATCAGAGGAAGATGGTCCCAAAGTACAACATATGACATTGAGAAGCGAGGAGACCGCAGAAGGGGTTAATAACGAAGATGAGATTTTCGATTACAGCCAGCCGGCTGGCGACTCCATAACTCCCTCATTATCGAGACTAGATACCAGGAATTCAGACTATTCCAGAAGAGTACAACTTGACACAATTCAGAGCCAATTGAGCAAACAGTTATCCCATCCACAGCAAAAACCATCATGGTCGGGATTCAAAACCGAGAGCTACAACTTATGTATCAAGCCATTGCATTCACTTGTGTTATTGACATACCCTCCCGTGATTCTTGTGATATCTCATTCTGCCATATGTTTTGCTGCAATTTATTTCTTCAACATTACCATTTCTTACGAGTACTCTCGGCCACCATACAATTTCTCCACATTAATTGTGGGGTTGATGTATATACCCAACTCGATTACCTATGTGGCAGCATCGATTGTTGGAGGTCGTTGGAACGACAAATTACTAAGAAATTACGCTGACACTCACAATGGAGAGCTTCGTCCTGAGTCAAGAATATCATGGAACTTGACGGTGGCTATCATCATGTACATTCCTGCGTGCTTGATCTTTGGCTGGGCGTTGAGGTACGACCTTCACTGGGTGGTACCGTTGGTTGGAAGCGCATTTTTCGGGTTTTCTTCGATGTTAGTCATTGGAGCCACCGTGACGTATTTGGTTGACACCTTGCCAGGAAAAGGGGCCACAGGAGTGGCTCTTAATAACTTAATTCGACAGATTTTGGCTGCCATAGGGACATTTATTGTCGAACCATTATTGCGGGCATTAAAACCTGGAATACTATTCTCCATCATTTTGGGAGTCATTTTGGTTTCCACGCTGACATTGTTGTATTTGAAGAGGTACGGGGACGATTTGAGACTGAAATATGATATTAGCACGTACTATGAGAAGTTATAGATTATTAATTAAATTTTGGGAACTACATCAATATTTCTCTCTGAGGAGTTTCATATCTATTTATAGTATCATGAGACATTGAGACGATGTTTCATCAAAGTTTCAGAAGTCCAGACGACAGAGAGACGTAGCAGTGATCTTCAGCGATCAGCAGGATGGAGATGGCGACCTGGGCCCAGTTTTTGGTCGTTTACAGAATTGTCAATCACCTGAGATGTAAGACAATTTTCTCCGATAGTGGGCCGTAAAATTACAACTACTGTTCGAAGTGACCGCCAGCATTGGAATCAAAGACCTTGGGGTAGACGAAGGTCGATCGAAGTCTTACACCGATGTTTCATCTTTAGGTGGTTTTCCCTCGTCCGCATTTGGAATAGTAATTAACCACATTAAACAATAACCTGAAACAATCGTGCATGATAAAGGATGTTATCGTGCATGAGCAGGATTATTTTTTAAGAAGGTGGTGATGAGGCAAATTATATAAATCAAGGACTGGCCGGCTTTCATTGAGGAAAGAATGGGCAGTAGAACGATCCAGTATAATATATCACCGCTGTTCCAGATCCTCAAGCCTTTAGGTCAAGGAGCTTATGGCCATGTTTGTCTTGCTATTCATAAGCCTACAGGAAGGAAGGTGGCTATCAAGAGGGTAGAGGCGTTTGTAAATCCGTTGGTTGCCTTGAGGACATTGAGAGAGATCAAGTTGTTAGAGAAGTTTCGCTTCCATGAAAATATTGTCCAGTTGCTTGATATCCAGTTACCTTTGAGTATAAACCAGTTCAATGAAGTCTATATCATTGAGGAGTACTTGCCAAATGATTTACACAAAATCATTAATCGGTTCAGTATCAATGACGATCAGATCCAGTATTTCATTTATCAGATTTTACGAGGGTTAAAGTATATCCACCTGGCTAATGTGATCCATCGTGATTTGAAGCCGTCGAATATTCTTGTAAGCAATGAGTGTGATTTGAAAATTTGTGACTTTGGGTTGAGTAGATTGTTGGTGGATGAGGACGACTTAAGTAGTGGTGGGATTGATAGTCCGGCGAAAACTCCGAAGATCTCCAACTTGACGGAATACGTTGCCACCAGATGGTACAGGGCCCCGGAGATTATGTTATCGGCATCTAATTACTCCACGGCAGTAGACTTATGGTCAGTAGGCTGTATATTAGCCGAATTGTATACTGGGATCCCATTATTCCCCGGAAAAGACTTTAAGCACCAGATATTGCTTATCGTGCAAGTATTGGGGAATCCAGCCTATAATGAAGAAGAAATCAAGTGTATCAAGACCATAAGATCAAAGCAGTTTATGAAGACTTTAAGTGATTATCCCCGGTTAGATTTCAAATCGGTGTTCGAGAATCACCCTACCAGGCTTCAACGCTATGGATTCAGTGAAATAAACCCCTTGGGAATCGACTTACTCGAGAAACTATTGGTGTTTGATCCTAAAAAAAGAATCACCGTAGATGAAGCGTTACATCACCCTTACATGCTGCAATATCATGATCTTAACGACGAGCCAGTAACGACTAAGATTGACGTGGAGGAATTTCGCTACGACCAGGAGAATAAGATAGACCTAAAGGTGGAGGAGTTGAAGAGTGAATTGTTTAGCTTCATTCACTTATATAGAGCTCTCAACACTAACGATTAAAACACCTTAATGTACATCAGCTGTGAAACATCATTCTATACCATATTTGCATCTAATAAAGTCCTAAACCCCAGAAATTGGACTGGACTCAGTCGAAATCAACCCCCTTTGGACTTGATCAAAGCGTTCAATTGTTGGGCGGTGAAAAAGCCTTCAAAAAAGTGAAGCATCACCCAAGATATGCTTTGTGGTAAAGGAACCCTATGCTTGATAAGATTAGGAATGGTCATTATCACCGATTCACCAATATGGGTCAAATAAAGCGACGCAGTGATTAGTCTAAGGTTTCTACCGACAAAATCCAACGCTTTCCACAAAAATGAAGGGAAATAAGGGGTGACAACCGAGACAAAGCCGTCGTTTTTGAACAAATTCTTCAACAAGTTAATGTCGATAGAACCAGCAACTGTAACTATGAAGAGAGTTACGAAACCAACAGTTGTCTTGGTCAATTTGGGGTAATCTTTGATCTTTATAAAAGAATAACCCTGTTTGGCAGCGGTGTATTTGGCCATTGACACCAATTTCGCCTTCAAATCACCCATACCCTTCACTGGGAGGTGCTCATCTTCATCAATGTCGCTCCATTTAAACGTAATCGATTTGTTTCGTTCAGTTTTGGTATCGAAGGTAATCACCATCGCATTCTCGTCAATGGTAGAAATCGCTGGCGAAGATTGCACCAAAGTGGACAACTTCACATTTCCGTACACCACCAAGTAATCAATCAATGCCAATTGGTGGTCCCGGTTCATATGGCTGATAATTTTCTTACTGGGATCCATTTCTCTTCAAAGTCGTTGGACTAAAATTCCCTTATTCGCCGATTTCGCAGCAGGTGATTTTGTGTAACTTTTCACAAGTAAGAGGAGATACCGGAGTTGTGAAGGAAGAACACCGTAACCTCTGAGGTGTGGACAAACATATAGAAGCTTGCAATTGAACCGATATGCATGTAGACACATCTCCTTGTGGAAACTTCCGTTCCTGTGGAACAATGTTTCAGTGACATCATGGTTTTTTGCAGCAATTAATCGCAAAGATTATAGAATCCATATCAACCGATAAAGAACTAAACTCCGCCTTAAATCCCACAACGGAGACGATCCGGGCATGTCATTGGAAATGCAACTACAACCTGGACTTTCTCCGATAATCATTTGACTTTAAATAGAGATAACACGACTATCGGAGTACACCAGATCAGGAGGATGCATCACACCACGACAAATTATGAGCATTCCCACCAGCCAATGGAATCCTTGACAGCACCTCAGGTGGTCTGTAGTATGTTGTGAAAATCATACCATAGATACCCCTGCCCTTCTATTTACTACCAGACATCTTTTGAACCGCTTTCTAAGCACTAATAGTTGGAAATATCCTCAGACAACGCCCGATACTCATTTACGATATTGAGGGTCCGAGTCTCGCGAAATACTACAATAAAATCCCCTATAAATATCCCATTGGTTTAGGACAAATCGGGACAATTGGAGATTTTGCAGGTAACATACCATTGGTTGTTGAGCGATTATGGGAGACTATCTTACGCCGGTTGATTTGCCTCAACCGCGGTTGAAACGGACCAATACTGGGTTTACTCCTAACGAAATCAAGGCATTAGATGCTGAGATCCCCGAAGCTTCCAAGGAAGTTTGGTTGAAACATACCAAATTGAAGTTGTTGAATGCGAGAAGAGCTTCGTTTAGTGATGGCAGGAACAACAAGAACGACGAGGAGACGTTTGAGTCCAACTTTATCAACCATGTCGAAACCACGTTGGCTAGAAACATGTTAAATTGCGATGATTTAGCAGCTTATCAGGCTTCTTCCATCACCATTAGAGATGATTTGGTTATTGATTGGGCCAACACTCAACAAAGACAAACTATTCATGACGGCAAACGGGTGTATTATTTGTCATTGGAGTTTTTAATGGGGAAAGCAATGGACAATGCTTTGATCAATTTAGATTGTAGAGATAACACCAAAAACTCTTTGAAGGATTTGGGGTTTAATTTAGAAGATATTTTGCAGCAGGAGCCTGACGCAGGCTTGGGTAACGGTGGTTTGGGTAGATTGGCTGCTTGTTTTGTTGACTCTTTGAGTTCGAAGAACTATAGTGGCTGGGGTTATGGGTTAAATTACCAGTATGGGATTTTCAAGCAAAAAATCATTGACGGATACCAGGTGGAGACCCCTGATTATTGGTTGAAATTCTCCAATCCTTGGGAAATTGTTAGGAACGAAATTCAAATCCCCGTGGATTTCTATGGCTACGTTTATGAGACTTACAATGACCAAACCGGTAAATGGAAAAAAATTTGGAGCGGCGGTGAAAGGGTTTTGGCAGTGGCAGTGGATTTCCCCATTCCCGGATTTAACACCTCCAACACCAATAACTTAAGATTGTGGAATGCTAGACCTACGAATGAGTTTGATTTCACCAAATTCAATGCCGGTGACTATCAACAATCGGTTGCGGCTCAACAGCGTGCCGAATCTATTACTTCTGTTTTATACCCTAACGATAACTTTGACAAAGGTAAAGAGTTGAGGTTAAAACAGCAATATTTCTGGGTGGCCGCTTCGTTACACGATATTGTCCGGAGATTCAAAAAGGCCCACAATACCAACTGGGCTAAGTTCCCTGATCAAATTGCCATTCAATTGAATGACACTCATCCAACTTTGGCTATTGTGGAGTTACAGAGAATCTTAGTGGACTTGGAAGGTTTGACTTGGGATCATGCCTGGTCTATCGTTACCAAGACTTTCGGTTACACCAACCATACGGTTATGCAAGAAGCTTTAGAGAAGTGGCCGGTTAATGTCTTGGGTCATCTTTTACCCAGACACTTAGAGATTATCTACGATATCAATTACTTTTTCTTGAAATCCGTTGAACAAAGATTCCCCAACGAGAGAGATATTTTAGCTCGTGTCTCTATTATTGAAGAGTCTGATCCCAAATCAGTTAGAATGTCTCATTTGGCTATTATAGGGTCGCATAAGGTCAATGGAGTGGCAGAATTACATAGCGAATTAATCAAAACCACCATTTTTAAGGACTTTGTCAAGATTTTTGGTCCTGATAGATTCACCAATGTCACCAACGGTATAACCCCCAGAAGATGGTTAAAACAAGCTAATCCAGAATTAGCTAAATTAATCAGTGAAGCATTAAATGACCCTAATTATAACTACTTGACTAATTTGACCGACTTGAAGAAGTTGGAGAAGTTTGTTGATGATGTAGAATTCTTGAAAAAGTGGGATAGAATCAAAACTTTGAACAAGATTCGTTTAACTCAGTTAATCAAGGCTGAAACTGGCGTCGATGTTGACCCTACAGTTTTATTTGATGTTCAAGTTAAGAGAATCCATGAATACAAAAGACAACAGTTGAATATTTTTGCCGTGATTTATAGATACTTGAGAATTAAGGAATTGTTAGCTGAAGGGAAGACTATCGAAGAAATCAAATTGAAGTACTTTATTTCCAAATGTTCGATCTTTGGTGGTAAGGCCGCTCCGGGTTACTATATGGCTAAAACTATCATTCACTTGATTAATAAAGTGGGGGAGGTGGTAAATAATGATAAGTCCATTGGTAACTTGTTGAAAGTAGTTTTCATTCCCGATTATAATGTATCTAAGGCGGAGATTATCACACCAGGTTCAGATTTATCCAACCATATTTCCACTGCTGGAACCGAAGCTTCAGGAACTTCCAATATGAAGTTCGCTTTGAACGGTGGATTGATCATCGGAACTGTTGATGGAGCCAATGTTGAAATCACCAGAGAAATCGGCGAAGACAACATTTTCCTTTTCGGTAACTTGTCCGAGTCAGTAGAAGAAATCAGACACAATCACATTTACAAGGGAGTAGAGATTCCTGAGTCCTTGAGTCAAGTTTTCCAAGCTATTGAAGAGGGAATCTTCGGTGATGCGGGAGAGTACTATACTTTAATCGATAGTATCAGATTCCACGGAGACTACTACTTAGTTAGTGACGATTTCGAATTATTCTTAGAATGTCATGAAAGATTAGAGAAGGTTTACGGCCACCATGGAGGAGACGAGACTGATGCTGATCATTTGAACAGATGGGTGAAGAAGTCTGTTATCAGCGTTGCCAACATGGGCTTCTTTTCCTCTGATAGATGCATCGACGAGTATGCTGAGAATATCTGGAATATTGAACCTATCAACCCATGAGCCTAGTTACCTTATATAGTTTAGTTTTGTTTTGTTTGATTTTATCGTCTTTCCATTTCTCTCTGTTCTCTACCGGAGGAGGTGAACTTGATTCATAGAGATAATTTACAAACGTAATGTATATTAAATTACATGATATGATTAACGACCTCTTGAAGTAGTTTTGGTATGTTGACCTCTGACTTTTAATCCCCAGAAGTGTCTGATACCACGGTGAGCTCTGATTTTCTTCAATTTTTCTAAATCATCTCTTAATTTGGATTCCAAGTTGTTAGCTAACACATGGTAGTCTTTACCATCAACTTGATCTTTTTGTCTGTTTAAGAACCAGGTAGGAATTTTGAAGTTAGTTGGGTTTTGCATGATGGTAACAACTCTTTCCAATTCTTCTTGGGTCAATTCACCAGCTCTTTTGTTCAAGTCAACATCGGCTTTTTTACACACCAAGTTAGCGTATCTTCTACCTACACCTCTGATTTTGGTCAAGGCGTACATGATTTTGATTCTACCATCGATGTTGGTATTTAACAAACTAAAACTGTTAGTATAGACTCTCAAACAAATTTGAAAGTAAGTCCCCTAGTACGCTGTGTGAGGATTATTGGGGCCATTTGTTGTCTTGGACGTTTCTGATGGAAGGGGTTGTCAATCATAATATATTAGATGTTGAAGGGTACATGGTCTTAAACTGAAAATCAATGTGTACAATGATGTATTTTGTGTCTTCTGGTGGCTTGACATGACCTGCTGTTTCCGGGACTTACTAAAGTTCATTGATGACGCCTACATACCGTAAAATGTGTTGGAATGAACCTTCTTCTTGAACAACTAAGGACATCTTGGTTTAATTTCGGTAATAAATTTTTTTTCATTGAGAAAGTTTTTCACCTTGAAAGTCGCGAGAGCTGCGACACCAATAAAAAATGAGACATTTGTCCCAAATGAGTTTCGCAGTCACCGAGAACGAGGGCTGAAACCCCAGATATGAAGAGGGAGAAACCGAACTTCACAATGTTTGTCTATTTACATGTACTTTCCTATGAACCATTGCAAGGCGGGGAGCTCAATGAACACTCTATTGGCTTTTAAGATATCCTTCACTTGAACTTTTTCCTTTGTTAGGGCCGCTGACTTCCCACCTACGGCTTTTGATAAGTTGGCTCTGTCAGAATTGGTGATGAATAACAACAGCAAAGTGTTCATGTTGTGGTGGGATTTGAACTGTCTTATAGTCTCAGGGTAATCGTAGGTGAAGTCGATTATCGAGGAGTCGGATGGGCTGATTTCATTATTACTTTTGTTACCAATGATGAACAACCTCCCATTCTTATACTGCTCAGAGATAGCCGTGGCCATTGCCTTATTGTATATCTTGCGAGGTAACTCCGTTGACCAGTCATGGGGAGCATTGATGACATGGGCTTTGATAGCGTTGAACCGGTGAGGAGAGTTTGCATCACCAACTCTGGCCTTACCTGTACCTTTTTGGGGGCGTAATTTCTTGTGGGAGTAGATGGAATCACCTTTTACTGGAATTCGAGTCGATTCGATCCGAGCCTTGTCGTCTTCATAAACTACGGCACTCCATAACAAATCTCTTCTGGCAGGCAAATTGACGAAATCGTGAGGTAATGGCACGAATTCATGAGGTTCCAAACTGGGGAACGATCTCAATGACCCTAACACGTATTCAGGGGGGGTCTGCACCCGAAATTTCACGCCACCAGCCGTAGCCAACGAGCGTATAAACGGTTTATACATTGGTGAAGAGTTGGAGGAGATTTTTTCGCACTTTTATTTCTGTATAGAGATGGGGGTCCAAGGAGGTCTTAGGTCATTGACAGTTGCGAGTCTGAGGGTGCGGAGGCCTGGGAGTACTCAGGAAGGCCAGAGTCGGAACGGGGAAGTGGCTCGGGGGCATTTGGTTGCCTGTTCGACTCCTTGTAAACATGCTGTTCGTCGTCGCTGTCAATGATGAACTCGTCTACACCAGCGACGTTTTCCCCCAATTCGATGTCTTCGACGTAGTCTTCTCCAGGTGCGTGGTATCCTGATCTATCATCGACGCCTCTGAACTTGTTTAGGGCTTTAGTTATGAAGCCAGGCTCGTTATTGGAGTCTGTATCGTGAAACTGCCGCAATTGGTCGGCCCATTGCACATTCTTCTTTCTTCCTGACGGCTTGGTCTTGATGATAGAAGAAGGTCCTGATCGGTAGGTAGTGTATAATTTGTAGATCCCCCAGATTATGATGACGAGGACCACCAATTGGATGATTCTAGTGATGCGATTGGAGGTGTCGTCATCGGAGTCGTCATCGGAGTCAGAATCTGAGGAATCGGAGTCTGGAGTGGAGACAGCAGACTCAGAAGAAGAAGCGTAAGTGGAAAGGGAGGCCGTGGACTCCGCCGAGGATGAGGCAATGGCAGAGGTGGATGCGCTGGGTTTTGCCTCTTCCAGCACGAGCTTTCTCACTCCTAAGGGATAGGTTTTGATCGCCCTCTTCACCGCCCCTCCTACGCTCTGCAACTCCTCAATGTCGTAGTTATGCAACAAAATATCAATCAAACTTCTCAGGACTTCGGGCTTGTCGAAAGGCACCATATGGGACGAATCGAATACGTTGACAAAAGTCAAGTTTCTTTCGGTCTTGATGTATCCAGAAATATCTTTATCGTAAATCCAGTCAAACACTTCGTCTTGGGTGAATCCTGTGGCACCGTTCCATTCCAATTGCTTGATAAAGTTCTCCGTTCCCACGTAGTTACAGATAATGTCCCGATTCCCGTTGAACAACACTATAGGTATTTCCGCCAAAATCTGAGGCAACAAGTTGACCGAAGGAATGGAGTTTCTTGCGTTGAACATCCGTCCAACTTTGCCCGAACACTCATGCCATTTTTTGAACAACTTCAAATTCAACTCACGCTGCACCTCTTCGGAGTTGAGGAACGGGGTTACGTTTTCCAAGTCCGGGGGCCAGTTCATACCGCACGATGGATAGGTGTCTTTTAACGTATAGTCGTACATGTTGTAGCACTGCTGGTTCAGACTGGCCGACACGTCTCTGGTAGCACTTAATATCTTCGTCAAGATCACCTCGCAGGTCTGACTGACAACTTCAAAGTCACTTAAAGACTGTGAGCTCATTGAGTTGACGACATTCTGACACTTTTCGTGTTGTCGAATGATTTCGTTCCACCGGGGATTCTTATTATCGATGATCCCCGCCGCTAGACTATAGGGCAAGTACGATAAGCTCTGGACATCGGGTGCGATCCACCCATTACCAATTAGCAAACCCTTGAGGTTATAGGGAATATCGTGGTTTTTATTGTATTCCAAAATGCCATTGGCGATATAAGGAATGTACTGCCCGGCGTAACTTTCCCCGGCAAAGAATATATCGTTGTCCCTGTCTTCAGGAAACGCTTCATAGTAATTTTCAAGAAACTTCAAGAACTGCCATACGATCTGGTCTAAATCATGGTCATATTGCTTGGTGTAGCTGAAGCCAGTTCCTGCTGGTTGGTCTACAAACACTATATTACCTGCCTGGTGCCACGAGCCTTTATTGACGGCGACCTTCCCTTGGCTGTTGATTCTGAACGGCCCTGCTTCCATTAGAGCCCCGTCCATGGACGAACACCCGGGACCGCCGTTGAGCCAGAAAATCGTCCGTTTTTTGTACTCAGGGTCAATTTTGGTGTCAACATACTTCCAGAAGAACAAATGGGTATCGTTTTCTTTATATAACTCCATCTGGCCCGCAAACATTAGAGGCACGTCGTCGGACGGAATATCAAATAACCCGGGTAACTTGGTGACAAGGTATTGATCTTGTATTTTTGAAGTGGATCCTCGCTTAAGGGCCTCAAAGGAGTATCCCCACGCGACGCTGGCCCACATCAACACCACTAACCACGTAATGGAATGTGCTTTCACCATGATTATCAAATAAGGCGCATTAACTCCTACTCGCGGGTTGGGGTTTTGTGTAACTTTTATTACTCGATTACGTAAGCGAGGGTTTTGTGTAACGTTGGGGGTAACTTGACGGGAACCGTGGGAAGGGGCTGATACAGAGTGGTAGAGGAGAGAGAAGGAGGGTGAAGGTATGGGGAGGATTTGGGGAGACAATGTTGCGAGTTGAAATGAATCTATGGATAGCTATGACTATATTTTAATGTCTCTGGAGCTCTACCTCTCTATTTTCGACCATCACAATGGTGCTAGAGTACCACCCATGCTATATATATGCGACTATACAATATTATACACGTCATCTCCAATTTCCCTCTTTTAGCGATAACAAGTTCTGCACTCCCTCATTGACTCTCTTGTTAGTATTTACACTTAATTCCGCCAATGGCTTTCTCTCCTCAGCAGCACTATTCAATAAGCTCTGGATCTTGTTACTCTTCTTTTTGCCAGGGCCGTTTTCTGTGTCATCAGTATGCAATTTGAATTTGCTCAACTTAAATGTCATAGTTGAACTATTTACGTTGTTCAATGAAGTGGGCTGCTTTTTCTTTGTCTCGTTGAGTACCAATGAGTCGTCCTCCATTGCTGATGAGTCAGGAGTCGACTGAATGGAAAATGAGGTTTGCAAGTGGGGAGGAGCTGGAGTTGAAGACTGGTGATGGAATTGAATCAAAGGAGGTAATGGTTTGGAGAAAACTGACGATGCTGATGCCGACCTTTGGTTAATAGGTGACGACGTTCTGAAGTGGTGGTCTGGACTGGAGAACGACTGGGACTTGGTCAATGGTTTGGTGGGGGTGGAAGATATGATTGAACTGTTGGCAGTGTTGTTGATTGACTGAATGATAGAGTTGTTCATGGAGTTGTTCATCGATGTGTTGGGGGAATTCACCGAGGAATCGGTAGGGGGAAGTTCTGTCACCTCCCCTTGACTCGTCGATTGTTTTCTTATACTTTGCCGTTTGTTTTGGAACCAGATTTGCACGGCTTTCTCTGTCATAGACACTTTGGCTGCAATTTCGATTCTTCTTAATTTATTGGGTGTGGACCCTAATAAGAATTCCTGGTTCAAGATGTTCAACTCGTTGGGCGAGGTTCTTCTTCTTTTTCTTCTGGCCAACGGAGCGTTGTCAATAGATGGTTCCTGCGATGGAAATGTCTGTACAGAATGGCTGATAAAAGCGAAGGCCTTATCGTTTTTCCTCTTCTTATCTTTTTTATCACTAGTAGCAGCTATAGATTTGGCTGAAGTCACCGTAGGCAAAGACAAAGAAGCAATGTGGTCCTTCTGGGACATGGGGTTGACGTTGGCAATAACTGGGGTGTTGGCCCCGGTCAAAGGAGTGGCAGGAGTGCTTATTCCACTCACACCACTGATAATGGAATCATTGGAACTGTTGTTATTATGGTAAAATGTCTCGATCGATGGCAACTTATAGGGCTGGTCCTTCAATAACGATGACAATGGAGGTAAATTGGGCTTGGTGTATGTTTTTTGAGTCAAGTACATGTTGATTCAAAATTTATAAAGAACGAATTACGGTAAGTTTTAGTTGGTTAAGCGATTTTAAATAACTTTAGGATTATGCCAGTAATTTATATTGGCTTGGATCAACCTCTTATCCCTGTAGCAACACAATTTAACCTAATTTGATTTAATTAAATGTAAACAATCGATATTTCCAACTTTCGTGTTTCGAGTTCTTCAGGTACATTTGCTCCCAAAAAGGTAAAACACGATGTGGAGGGGCACTAAATATCTCTGGAGATATCTCCTTAATTTCCTTCCCATTGGCGACGGCAGAGACCAGAGGTGGTGAAGGTGGCGTGGGAGGTATGGCTGTCTCGGAGGAATGCCGGAGAAAGGATTTAAACCAGGGTATTTACGTCCAAGATGCTGTTCACGTATTTATTAAGACGCGAAACATTAATTTGACATTATGGCTTAAATGGGTATGTTATTGACTGTTTTGAGAAATGTTATTGATAGTGGGCGCCCAGGACTTGCATGGGGACCATCTGGCAGTTGCAGAGATTGTGACGAGAGTTTTCGGCCACGCTTCACCGTTGTTTAGGGAGTTAACCCTTGGTGGTGGTGGTTTATGCAATGGCATGATAACTTAGATTCTCGAGTATATAGGAGGAAAAAGCCCCATTCTGCTCCATTGGAGTGTATGGGACACGCTAACGATTGTCTGAAGGTTCGCTGACGCTCCTTTTAACCGTTTCTGTCGCCATTCCGCTATAATAGCTGCATTTCCATTGTGATTAGTCTTGTTGTTTTGTTTCGATGTAGACGAGATGGCTTGTATTCTACCGAATTGGGTGGACGCTACCTTTCTTATTGGGACAAGGTTGTGTTTAGGATGCTTTGACGTAACATGAGTTGACTGTGAAGGCGAGATATCTTGCCTATATGAGTCAAAAACGGCCTTGTACTACATCGCAGTATGGAGGTACTCTTACAGTATAGAGGAACGCTTCTGATGGTACATGTCCCCAAATTTACGGTGACCTGAATTCCACTGGACTGCTGCCGCAGAGGTAAAGAGGGTGGAGTTCTAGTGTAATCCAAAGTTGAAGATTTGATGAGAATGTCTGTAGTATGTGTTGGAGGCCACTAAAAGTCCTAGACTTTCAGTTGAGTTTCTTTACTGATATATGATGCTGATAGTGAGTCAATACAGGGTCAAGCGCACATCGATTCTTTAAGTATTGCAAATTTTACAAATAGGTTGTACTTTATTTGGAGGCAAGTAGTTTTATTACAATTCAATACAATAGGTACAGACTTAAGTTTCCTCCGAAGCATCCGGTAGCTCTATTACAATTCAATATAAGTTTCTTCTGAAGCGAATACGGTAGCTCTATTACAATTAAATACAAGAGGAACAGATTCAAGTCTCTTCTGATATGAGTATCGCTGAACCTTTTTCCCTCTAAGTTGTCCGTACAGTCCTAACAATCGGTACGTGTCTCAACAGAGAGATACACCCTCTCTCTCTCTCCAGCTCTGATCAGTTTAAGATCATTCTTCTCAATTTTAGTTAAAAAATCTCCCACATAATAGTAGAATTGTACTTAAATCACAGAAAAAAACCATTATAATGTCAAAGTAATTACACGTTCCACTACAGTGGTGTCAAGCCATCCCACGTACCACTAATTAGAGACCATTATCAAAAATTACAGAAATTTTACCACTGTAAAGGTTTTCGTATTTTAACTTTCCCCTATTTGAACACCGCCAATTTCTCTCCAAATTCTTTCAAAGTCAAAGTCAAACATTGCCTGAAAACTCCACACCATTATAGAGCCTCATATAGGCTCACCACACTTCAAGGATTAGCCTTATACTCCCAGATTCAACAGCCAATTCCGTGGAGAACCCTTAATTCTGCGCGCAGAAGGAATCTTCAACGAAACCTAATCTGAATGTTCAAGATAGTCGTATTACTAGGGGGATTTCTCACCTATTTATACCACTGCTGGAGCCAGAAGCCAGCCTCGAACCAGGTTACAATCCAGCCCTTATCTGATAGCTATATTACCCAGTTGCAGGCGCTAAATTTGACCGTACGTAACCCAGTTAAAGTAAACAACCAGGTAATCCACGGTAGATTTTTGCATATCTCCGATATCCACCCGGACTTGTATTACAAAGTTGGGTCTGACACCGCCAATAGCTGTCACCAAGGAACAGGCAGTAGCGGGAAGTATGGGGACGCCATTTTGGGGTGTGATTCTCCTCTCGCATTAATGAACGAAACCATTCAGTGGATAGAACACAATTTGAAGGATAAAATCGACTTCATCGTGTGGACAGGTGATAACGTACGTCATGATAATGACCGGAACTTCCCCAGAACCGAAATGAACATCTTTGACATGAACCAGCATGTCAGCGACGTATTTTACGAAGCATTCAAGAACCCCGATACTTCCAATCCCCGGAACTTGGTGGTAGATTTGGTCCCTAGTTTGGGAAATAATGATGTTTATCCCCACAACTTATTTGCTCCAGGGCCCACGTTACAGACCCGTGAGTTGTATAAGATCTGGTCGCCGTTCATACCCCAGAACCAATTGCATATCTTTAACAGAGGAGCTTATTTCTTCAAGGAAATCGTTCCCGACCAGTTGGCGGTGTTATCGATCAATACGTTGTATTTGTTTCAATCCAATCCTTTGGTTGACAGTTGCGATCGCAAAAAGGACCCTGGATACAAGTTATTCGAGTGGCTTGGAGTGGTGTTGAAGGAGATGAGAGCTCGTAATATGAAAGTGTGGCTTACGGGACATGTTCCTCCCAACGAAAAGAACTACGACATCAGTTGTTTGCGCAAATATGTTATCTGGACCCACGAGTACCGTGATGTAATTATCGGGGGTCTTTACGGGCACATGAACATCGACCATTTCATTCCTCTTGATGCTAAGGCTGCCTACAAGTCATTGAAGCAGCTGAGGAAGAAGAAGGGAAAAGCTGCGGAATTTCAAGCGGAATTTGCGTCGTCGGACTTATCTTCGGACTTTGACCATATTGTCCCCCAATTTGATACCTTCGTCGATACGGTTGACGATGTGGAACTCGACTGGGACCATGGCGATGATCTCGATGACGATATAATGAAGCAGCAAGAGCCCATGAGGATCGCCGGTGGTGTCCCTCGTAACAAAGTGACGTATTTGGAAAGCCTCAGGGAAGAATATTACGCCAACATCAAAGGAAGTCTGAAGTCGGGAATTAACAGTGAGCGTTATTCGATAGCTCACGTCACTGCGTCAGTAATTCCTACGTTCAACCCCGGTTTAAGAGTCTGGGAATACAACACCACCGGCTTGGACAAACTCCTCAGTGCCCAGTCTCCCTTCCAATCTTGGGACAGCTTTTTTGCCGGAGTAGACAAACATATGGAGTACTTGGACTCTATCGACGACGAGGATTCGTCTAATGTATTGGACTACTTCTCCTTCAAACGCGACAAAACGATACCCCCCAAGAAGCCTGCCGATATCCCATTGGGCCCGGCTTACATCGATCAAACCTTTACTCCTACAAGATATACTCAATACTTTGCCGATTTGAAAGCTATCAATAGCGGAGTCAAGCCGTTCAGTTTTGAGTACGAGTATAGCACTGACGATGAGCACTACCTCATGAACAGTCTCCTAGTAGAAGATTGGCTTCGATTAGGCCGAAAGCTCGGAAAGCCCTTAAAAGACATCAAAAAAGGCAAAAACGACAAAAACGACAACACCGATGAACGATTACAGAGCCTATGGAGTCAGTTTCTACGCCACTCCTTTATTGACTCCGACTACGAAAATATGGGTTACGGATAATGTACAATGGTTTCTCTCAGCGGCTCTGCCTGCCCAATGCGGCAATTCTCATCCGCGCACCTTCTCACAAAATCAATGGAGCAGCCGACAGTTTATGAGACATCTGATATTGAAAGCGAGCCCGAAGTGAATGTCCCTGCGGCAACAGACAACCCTGATATTGTAGAAGAGGACATTGACGTGTCGGGGGCGTTTCAGCGGTTCAATCACCAATTCGTTACGGGAAAAATCGATTTCGATTACGCGGCAGATCGAACTTTGGGGGAAAGCGGGTTTCGGAGTTATGTGGGAGAGTCTAAGCAGCAGAAACTCAGTAGAATATCCAAGGAGCTTTATGAGCTTGAGATGGAAGATAGTGACGAAGAAATTTCCAGGTTGATCGAAATGGCAGAGGATTTAAAACTGGGGAGAAAACACGATTTGGACGGATATAAGCAGCGAATAACAGATGCTTTCGAAGGTTTAGCCGAGGTACAACGAACTCTGGGACCGGAAGAGGTATTTCGAAACGAAACTGCGGACTCCAGCGACGAATTGATGAATTTGGATAGGAAAATCAGTCAATTGGAGCAGAAACTAGGAGAGGTGAATGGCAATTCCATTGACCAAATACTCAACCAGATGAAGCGAAAGGTGGAAATCATACACAATCCCGAATATCACATCGACGCCATCAATGACGCTACAAAAAAAGCTCTCGAGAATATTGAACATTTAAATAACTACAATGAAATCAATGATAACTTACTGACTTTTAAGCACGACAAAGTCACGGAAGTGCTAGGGTACTTACCACAACTACAGCAGTTTAGTAAGACCAGTGAATTGCTCTTGGCTCGGTTGAAGTACCTAAACGATACCCACTTAAAGATTGGAGGCACTGTGGAGTTTATCGACAATTTGGACAAAAGCTTGGACCAAATGGACCACGAAATCACCCAATGGGTCCATTCGCTCGAATCAGTCAACACCAAGCTTGATAATCACCAGCAAGTGTTTGCAGCCAATAAACGAGAGATCCAGCAGTGGCTAGCAGACATGAAGCATTAGCCTTTTGTCACTCACGTGAAAGGCACATGACACAACACCCGATTTTGCACATGACCTCGCTTGGATTACTTTTTTCCGCTCGCTTGCAGATTCCATTTCCCCCGGCGCGGCAGATATAAAAGAAGGTCAATCCCCCTCGATAAAAATCAATGATTAAACCATTTTCAACCGTCGTCAGAAGGTTTGCCTCACAATTGGCGACACAGAAAGTGCCTCACATCACCAACGAATCGGTGGCGGCCTTTGATGTAGGTTCCAACCAGTGGAATGGCTTAAAAGCTTCGTTGCTGCTGTACGAAACTTCACCAGTTGAGATTCCTTTGGTGATTAATGGAGAGAGAATTCACCGAGAAACGGTGTTGTTGAAGAATCCCGGGCGCCAGGATCAAGTTCTTGCTACTGTGTCCCAGGCTACCGCGGCCGATGTGGCCCAGGCGATAAACAGTGCCAAATTGGCGAAGGAGAATTGGCTGCAAATGCCTTGGACAGACAGAGCGTCGATTTTTCTCAAAGCTGCCGACTTGATTCTGACCAAGTACCGCAATAAGATGTTGGCGGCGACGATGTTGGGTCAAGGAAAGAACGTGTACCAGGCAGAGATCGATGGAGTAGCAGAGTTGGTTGATTTTTTCCGGTTTAATGTTAAATACGCCGAGGAATTGTATCGCCAGCAGCCAGCAGAGACCTCTCCGGGGGTGTGGAACAGAGCGGAGTACCGTCCGTTGGAAGGATTCGTGTATGCGGTGACTCCGTTCAATTTCACCGCCATTGCTGGGAATTTGGTTGGGGCTCCTGCGTTGATGGGTAATACAGTGGTGTGGAAACCATCTGCCTCAGCCACGTTGTCGAATTATTTGTTGTTGCAGATCTTGGAGGAAGCGGGATTGCCTCGTGGGGTGATTAACTTTGTTCCCGGAGACCCTGTCACCGTGACCGACATGGTATTGGCTGATGAAAAGTTTTCGGCGTTGCATTTCACGGGGTCCACCGGGGTTTTCAAGAATTTGTACGTCAAGATTGCTCAGAATGTCGCCCAGGACAAGTACATAGACTTTCCTCGGATTGTGGGGGAGACCGGGGGCAAGAACTTCCATTTGGTCCATAGTTCTGCTGCTGTAGACCACGCTGCATTATCCACCATTCGTGGAGCCTTTGAGTTCCAGGGCCAGAAATGCTCTGCCACGTCGAGAGCTTATGTGAGTGAATCAGTATGGCCCCAGTTCAAGGAGGTGTTGGTGAGAGAACTTGGTACTGTCAAGCAAGGTAATGGATTGAACGATTTCATGGGTCCGGTGATCCACCAACAGTCGTTCGACAAGCTTAGGAAGGTAATTGACGATGCTCATGCCGACCCTGAGTTAACGGTAGTTGCAGGAGGTAAATACGATGGCAGCAAGGGGTTTTTCATTGCCCCCACTGTGATTGAGACGTCCAACCCTGACCATCCATACTTGAAGAATGAGTTTTTCGGTCCTATTTTGACTGTCTACGTGTACAAGGACCAGGAATTGTCCAAGGTGTTGGGAGATATCGACGGGGCCACTCGTTATGGATTGACGGGAGCGGTTTTTGCTAACGATCGAGGGGTGATTAGGGAGGTTGAGGAGAGGTTACGCTATTCTGCGGGAAACTTCTATATCAATGATAAGTCCACGGGGGCTGTTGTCGGTCAGCAGTGGTTTGGAGGGGCACGGATGTCCGGAACCAATGATAAGGCGGGAAGTGGTAACATTTTGACCCGGTTCGTAAGTATTCGGAACATCAAGGAGAATTTCTATGAGTTGGATGGGTATAAGTATCCGTCGAATGACTAGAAGAGCGCATGAGAGGTGGGGGTTGTAGCAGTGGATATGGCTATAGCACCAAGCATGTGAATCTTCGGATTACGATAAAAAGATCGATAACCATTGAGTTGTATTGTTGACTTGGAAAAGATCAATATACCGTTCAAATGTATTGATAATGTGATAAGAAGATCAATATACCGTTGAAAAGTATTGATAATGTGATAAAAAGACCGATGAGCCATTGAAATGCAATCCCAATGACAAAACGAACACACCCTGAATGCAATTCCAATGACAGAAAGAACACACCATTGAAATACAATTTCAATGAAAAGATCTATATGAGCACAGCTAATAAACGACACTATCATGAAAACAAACGTCAGTGTTAAAAGGTACTGTAATGACAATAGTTCGATACGTAGAAGCCAATATGTGGGAATGGCTACAGCACATACTTCCAGGAACGGCTGAGAATCCAAAAAGAGCACTATTGACCATCCTGTTACACTTCTCGTCCACCAGGAAAGGCTCTTATATTGGTGACCAGCACAGGATACTCACGGTAGGAAGCACCCCTTTCCACTCTAATCTACCCCAATTACCTCTTTGAAGTAGAATCAAATCCAGTCACGGGACGTCGTCATACCTTGGGCTGTTACCGGCTACAGAGCCGACGACAGAGCCGACGATGGGCCTGGCCGGCCAGGACATGCTGGGCCGTCTACCGAGGTAGTATCCGCCCCACACCACTACAAACCGGACACAACTCCTCGTCCAAGAAGAAATGAACTAGCCCCAGACCCCGGCACCGCCCACACAACGAGCCCCCGAGGCGAGGGTCGCCCGGCCGGACCCGCATTGGCGGCGGAGGGGGCCCGTAAGAGTATCCGGGAGCAAAAGGAGCACCTCCCGGCACCGGGCCCCCAGGAGCGGCGGGAATGTAGGTGGTGGTGGTGGAGCCGAACAAGTCGAACCCCAGGGACATCGACGCCCCCGAGGGCCGGTTACGGGGAGCGAACCGGTCGTAGCAGTCCTTACAGCTCTTGCCGTTCTTGAGCTTGCGCCCGGTGTTGTTGCACTTTTCACACATGAACCTCTTGCGGTACCGCCAGGGAAGCGACGGGTTGGGGTTGTAGGCGTGGGTGTCGAGGTAGTACTGGTTCCAGCACAGCTTGCAATAGCGGCCATCGGGCCGGAAACCGGAGTTTTTGCATTTCCCACAGAGGTGGCCCTTGGGATACCTCCAGGGAAGGGAGACGTTGGAAGTGTACAAGTCGCTGGCGGTTCCGGGACCAGCTGGTGGAGGGGGGGCCCCAGAGGGCCCCGGGGCGTGGCTATATGGCCTTGGAGGGTGGGCGGGAGGTCGTGCCGGCTGGGGTGGGGGCCGAGGTGGGGGTGCAGGGGACCAGCCGCTGTGGCTGGAGCTACTCCCGTCGCCATTGGGCTCATACACCGACGTCTGGATCGCTTCTTCGTAG
>JAJMSJ010000048.1:0-37969 GCA_030578535.1 Yamadazyma tumulicola
GAAGTGACGTTAGCGTAAGCACCCAAAGCAGCTTGAGCAGAAGCAGCTAAGATTAAACCAGTGGAAAATTTCATTATTATTTAAGCGAATGTATGTAGTTTGACAAAAAAGACTTTTTATGAAGAAAAAAACTTTCTCTTGGGGGTTGTCGATTTAAATAGTGTCATGGTTAATAACCCATGATGTGGTCATATGTCCATTTACCATATTTCAAACCAAAACCAAAATACTGTCAGCGTTACCCCTTTCTTACACGATTTTTGTGACACCCACTTACAGTTTACTATGTAGTGTCACTGCAAAATGTCTTGCAGTGACGCTCATTACCTTGCGATTTTGAGTTAACAGTAAATAAACAGTGGTGAAAACTTTTCCCTTCAGCGTGTACATAAGTAGTCTCGTCAAAAAATGTTTCAACATTTCTCCCAGTTAAGAGAGATGAACGAGGCGATACGGGATATATATAGCAATTGATTTGTGGCATGTTCAGGGTATTGACCCTAGGATTCCTGAGGTGGAAACCATACCATTTGATGTGTACTGGTGTGACGTCCCTTAATTATGTCCGCTAGCGACACAGGGATATGCCGCTTAATCTCGCGTAACTTTTTACATTTTGTAAATATTGAGATTTTATACTGAAAGAGATAAAGTATCATAAATCAAACTACTAACCAAATATTTTTTGTTGAATTGCAAATGAATTGGGTAAATTCGCTATAAGATCACCTTATACGAAGCTATCTCAAACCCTTTCAAATCCACGGTGAAAGAACCGTCGTGGAACTCTACGTCCAGAATCTCGTTCTCCAATGAATCTACACGCACCACTTTATTGACAGGCAAGTCTATAGTGATTTTGGCACTATCTCTGCCCCCCAAAGACTCGTACAACCGTATTATGAACGATTTCTTTCCCACATGCCTTACGGCGATATTTTTCTCCAAACTGGTGTCCTCATCATCTTCACTGCGCTTAATATGGCTTAAAATAATCGAGGTGGTATCGATCTTGATTACGTCTAAACTGTTACTTGTAATCACTTTACCTAATTTATAGTTGAAGTTGTACGCCAACTTGACAGTATCGACTCCCAAATATCCTTGGTGAGGATAAATAGCGTACTCGAAATCATGGGACCCCATATCGGCAATATTATCCGGAGCCTTGGGAGACCGCAATAACGATAATCTCATCAAATTGCCATGAATGGCAGCCCCGTACTTCGAATTGTTAAGAATTGACACTCCGTAATTATACTCCGACAAGTCCATGAACTTATGGTGACAAACTTCAAACTTAGCCACATCCCAAGTGGTGTTGAAATGAGTGGGACGTTTGGTTATTCCAAATTGTGTCTCGTAATTAGCCTCTTGCGCAGTGTAAATCGTGGTAGGGAACTGCACTTTCAAGAACTTGTAGAATTCATGCCATTCAACGTGAACTTTGAACTTGATGTAGTTATTGCTGTTGCCTTCTGACGATAATCCTTCGATGGAGATTTCCGTCTCAATGGAGGACTCTTCAGAGATCTGATGTTTGACCACAATCGACGATTTCAAAGCATTGTTGGTTGTACTGACCACTTTACCGTTGGTCAAGAATTTGAATTTCTCCAACGAGTAGATTTCAGTGTCCCAGGCTTCAAAAGTCAACGGCTCGTCGTCAAACAACAAGAATTGGTTTCCTCCAATTGTAGTGGCATCGGGACTGCCAGTTTGCTTGGTTTTGGTGGTATCTATGATCTCTCTTTTGTTCTTGAGATCGTACAACGAGGTGATGATTCCATTATCGGTAATTTCAGCCTTGATCAATTCATTGGAGAGAGTATGTACACAGTTAACGGATGTCACAGAAGCTGGGAACCTGATACGGGGCTGTTCCCCGCTAGTGCTCACCAAGGCATAGCTAGTGCCGTCAATCTCGGTGGTTTTTAACCCTTTAATTGATTTGTCGACCTTTACCACCTCGTTTCTGTCCCAGGGCAAAGTGTTAAGATACCTCTGGCTTCCTGAGAGAGATTCTTTGTTTAGAACACTCAATGCATGGTTAATCAATTTCTCCGCCTTATGCAAGTTATCCTTCAACATTGGCTTGACTTCATCATAATACACCATACCAATGCAGGATCCAGGGATAACATCGTGGAACTGACAAAGACACAAATCTTCCCAGATATCACGGATTTCCCGTGCTGGATAGGCGTATTCGGGGTCAGCAATGGATGTTAATGTCGCAAGATATTCTACATCGTGTACTGCAATTTCAAGTTGACGAACCCACTTTTTAACGTCAGCCTGAGTAGTGTAAGTTCCTCTGTGAAATTCCAAATAGATCTCGCCTCGCCAGGTGGGTAAGGAATTTCCACTATCTGATTTAGCCTGAACATCATCGTAAAAGTCCTCCACCGTCTTGCCCAAGTGAACGGTGGGAATGGCGTTAGTTTTGTTTGCGAATCCTCGTTGCCTTCTAATCTTTTCTACCATTTCCTCTGTTGGCCCTCCACCACCATCGCCTCGACCATAGAGCAATAACCCAGTGGGAACATCACGTAGATTCTTATGCTGGTGTTGAGATCTCACAGCGTCTCCAAAATTAGCCAACGCAGTATAAGTATTGGCCGGAGGCATATGAACAAGCACTTGCGATCCATCAATACCAGCCCAATTGAAAGTAGTCAAGGGAAACTGGTTGATGTTGTTCCAGGACAATTTCTGCGTTAAGAACTTTTCGATACCCACTGATTGACAAATCTGGGGAATCTGGGAAGAATACCCAAAAGTATCAGGCAACCAGTAAATCAGGGCAGGCAATCCAAATTCATTAATCTGGAACCGCTGTCCAAGTAGAAATTGCCGGATCAAACTCTCCCCATTAGGCAAGTTGGTATCGTTTTCGACCCACGATCCACCGATAGGTAAGAACTGGTTAGTGGTGAATTTCTCTTTAACTTTGGAGAATATCTCTGGGTGATACAATTTCAACCATTTGAATTGTTGCATCTGTGAAGCAACAAAGATATACTCGGGATACTCATCGGCGATTTTGATCTGGGAAGTCCATGATCTCACCACTTTACGCTTAGTTTCGGCAAATGGCCACAACCAAGCGGTGTCAATATGACAATTTCCCACGGCATAAACGTCAATAGGGAAAGGGGAGTTCTCGTTTGGTAAAGTCGAGAAGACTTTGTCAGAGTCGATTTCCTTCCCCAACAATTTAGCTGCTAATTCTCTACAAGGTTTGATACTATTGACATCGTTAGGATCGAATCGATTCATTATTTGATTACAGATGTCAGCAGCTTGGTATTTTTGCCAACTACTGGGCAATTCCCTTGCAGCATCCAGTAACGTCCAAAAATCCAAATGTAACGCTCTGGCTTCCACATTGGGCAATACCAAATCAGCCCGTGATAAGTTGAAATACCGATTAGGATCAACATTACCGTTCTGGGAAATCCCGAACATCCCATTACAAGAGATTTCTAAGTAGAATAACTGAGGTTCGGCTGTCAAATATTCTTCGGGAAAGTTGAAAATGGTCCTTTCACCTCCTCCACTGAATGCCTGTAAAGGTAACCCTTTATCAGTGTAAATCAAGCCTTCATTATTACAATCCCATTCTAAATAAATGGGCTGTTTCAATTTCAACCACTTTTCAGGGATTTCGATAGTGAATTTAAACCAAAAAGTCTTCCAACTAGGACCGAAATTGTCTCCTTTTTTTGAATCTTTCCACTCTACACTCTCAAAATCGATATCCTTGAACAACGGACGATTGGTACCCTCAGGGGCATTACCTTCGGGAGAATCAGGGACTTTCCAAACTTTTAAATTGGGAATATCGAACCGTTCAATGTCATAGAACTTGGGTAAGTTAAGCGAGGGATATTGACCACCAGTATCAATGAATTGACGCAATCTCAGCTCATATAAATGGTCAATTGGCTTGAGATTGGGCTGAAGATTAACCTTATCATACATAGTTTAGATTTTAGACAGCTTTCAGTCAGAAATTAATTAATTAATGACTTGTGGCCCTAACAGAATAAGGGGTTGCGCACATTTTAAGGGGACTGGGCGAGGGATGACAAGCGGAGACCGGGGGAGGGGGCGTTAAGGGTGCGGATAGGGCGAGAGGTCATGGGGGTTGGCACTCCATATGGATAAGTAGAGAACAGAAGCGGCCGGAGGCATTCTTCAGAAACATTCATAGAGGTGTTCCTCGAGATAGAGAGATAGATAGGGAGAGAGTAACAACTAGGATATTTAATCTAAGACTATTGCAATTATTGAATTTTGACTTCTTTATCTTCTTCGATGGAGTTCACTTGCGAATGGTTACCGATAGAACTAGCATGAATCTCTGGTAATTTGACAGAGAATCCCTTGAATAAAGAGAACTCATCGATTATGGAACCACCAACTTCAGAAATTTTGGCTTTGAATGCTGATATTTCAGTGTCGGAGATCGACTCTTTCAAAGTAATGATATAATTTTTAACGGACATAATAGGTCTTTCTATAGCTATTTCTATTATAATAGGTCTTTTCGTCTAATAAAGCTAAAACAAAATGGGATAGCAATTAGTATTTAAGGATATTTTACTGCAGGGATAAAATGAGAATTTAAAAGGGGATAGGAGGGTTTAAAAGGTGTGAAATTACCGTGAGCGCAGAAGAAAACTGACGCTACTGGGTCTTACAATATAAGTCACGTAGATAGAAGTTGATAGAGGTGTTGACGCAGAAGTGACCAAATATGACATTTATCAACAATTTTATGAATTATTTCCGAAATAAAGCGGTGATCTGGTATACTGTGATTATAATGGGAAGTGTGTTGTACACATTTTATTTGATTGAAACTGTTCCTCAACTAGATGACGACGATAGCAGGAGGGAAAAGAAGGGTGGTCAAAGGACCAAAACTGAGGAAGATACTGACAAGGATGAAATTATATAGCAATTTGGCCTGGAGGGTCAATTGCGAATATAGTTAGAGTAGTTATAGTAGTTATGGAATTCTTATAAATAGTTATCATTTCTCTGAATGAGAGCTCAGGTGGATAAGAGGAGAAGGAAAACAAATGAAGGAATAGGACGATTTGCCAGGATTGATTGTCGTTCAGTAGTTAGTGAATTGAATGTTGCATTCCGAAGAGTGGCTGTTTCACCTTTTGTAGTGATGATTCCTTATCAAAGTCCATCAAAATTCCATTGATTAGTCTGAAATTGAGTCTCAAGTGATTCTGAAGTCCTGCAACCACTCAGGTCTACAATGGAGTCTGGAAATTACACCCCAACGCCTTCAACGATCAAATATGCAATCACGTCTTTCAAGTTCGGAAATGCTTCCGATTCACTCCAGAATTATAATGCCCAAGATGTAGCAATTGCCACGCTACATCCAGAGATTCCCCTTTGAATTCCAATTACGTCCCACTTCATCCTTACTCCACACACCAGTTCATTGCTCCACCTGCCCCATCGGATCATGTAATCACAATTCTAGAAACAGCAAACACCAGTACACCCATGCTGTATCTGTGACTTAATAATCAATTGCGATTCGATATTTAACCTCCTCAATTCTCGCCGACAAATTCACTTCAATTGAATTCAAATAATTTGTCAAAATGGTTAAAGCTGGTATGTAGTCAAGTTGGGTTCCGATTGATGATTTTACCTGTCATTGATAGCGATTCAGGTAGAGATGTATTACCTAATCGAAACTCAATTGAGTAATTCGACTATACCAATTTGGGTAATGCAATTGACTCATTTCTCAGGTTGAATTCAAATTTATTCAATAAGTCAATTGACGGACAAATATTAACAATGTAGTTGCTGTTGTTAGAGGCGATTCAAAAGTTGCTGGAACTGTGTATTTTGAACAGACTTCAGAATCTGACCCCACTACCATTACTTGGGAATTGACTGGTTTAGATGCCAATGCTTTGAGAGGCTTCCACGTTCACGCTCTTGGTGACAACACTAACGGGTGTACCTCAGCCGGTCCTCATTTCAATGTTGAAAAGACCGCTTCTGGTGCTGCTACTACTCACGGTGCTCCTGAAGATTCCAACCGTCACACTGGTGATATTGGTAACATTACTTCTGATGCTACCGGAACTTCTAAAGGTACCAAACAAGACTCTCTTCTCAAATTGCTTGGTGAACACTCAATCATTGGTAGATCGGTTGTCGTTCATGAAGGTACCGATGATTTAGGTAAAGGTGGCCACGAATTATCCTCTACGACTGGTAATGCTGGTGGTAGAGCTGCTTGTGGGGTTATTGGTGTTGCCAATTAAGCCCTACTCAAATTCTAAGTAGTTACTATATGTTTGACCTCCTTCTAAGGGTCTCTAGCGTCGAGACATCTTCTTGCATCGTAGAATACATCAGATCAGTATCCATTCCCGTGCTATTGCATGTGCCTTCAGAGTCAAGAGTAACAGAACTTTTATTTAGGATAATACCACACTTGAGAAGAACAAGAACTACTGCTAAGGCTATCGTGAGGTTGATAAGTTCCGGTCAAAACGCTTCCTTTCAACACATAGAAGTACCAAATTTGATTTATAGCACCGTTGTTATCGCATCCAATGTATACTTCCTTTCCAAATGCCGAGTTTAAAGCCGATTTTATATCACTCAAATCGTATTATTCAGTAGTAGATGGCACTATTCCTGCACTAGACAAAAATTCATAGGTATTCAAATTGTCCCAGACTTCTGTAACTTTCTGCCAGAAATACACTGCTGCTTCGTATTGTTGGTAATCGTCAGTAAAACACGATGGATTGATCGTGTTCATACATGTGCCGTGTTTGTTATACTCATGTAGCCATAACTCACTATTAGAACCAGAATTACTAACCCAGTAGGTGTTCATTAAATCATACAAATCGGGTTTATCAAAGGTATCGCTTATCAAAGATTCAATATCAGTTGATTCAGGAATTTCGATATCAGAATTGCAATATTGTTCATAACTGCCATCACATTTGTCACTCCATAATCCATGGATGGTGAATGACTTGGAAAACGGCATTGAGCTTGAACTATCAAATGCTCTTTTGTTGATTTTATCATCAAAGTACCCTATTCCCGAGTGGTGAATCTTTCTTGTCGTCATCTCTAGATCCCGTTTCTCAGACTCGGTGCCTTCCATGGCCCTCTTAGCCAAACTGGTATCGTAGTCCCAAAATTGAGTTTGCAACATCATCCCGTTAGTCTCGTAACAACAAGTGTTGGAGCTCGAGCTTGACCCACAAGTAAATGGTAGACTCGAAGTATCACATGTCTTGACGGGATAACTGGTATCCCGTTTGTTGACATCGATGAACCTACCTGTGACAATGCCTGCCAAAATTACCCAAGACAACATTAGCCATATCGAAGAATCTTTGTCATTTTTATAAGCATATTTAACTTTGAACAATAGCTGGAAATCTTTACCTGAAACTCCTGTCCACGTCACCATATGGCGAAATTTTAACTTTGAAGGGATATACTATAAATTGCAACCATGCCGGTTCAGTTGCCGTATGAAACTTCAACGATAAACTGTTAGCCTTTTAAATCAACATTGTTCAAAGAAAGACAAATCAAAGAAAGACAAATCAAAGAAAAAATAAAAATCTATCTGTATATACATTTTCTATCGATTTTATAACTCAGACAACCAACCGAAGAGGATTATTTAGGAAGGTACCACACATATTCAGGACATGTTGATTTGAATGTAGAATCTTCATACTTATAAGACCCAGTAAACACACTACCACGTAATAAGTAATAATACCAAATTTCATTCATGATTCCATCTTTAGTACACCCCACGTGAACATCTTTGTCCCCATGATTCTTCCTCAATACCTCTTCAATATCACTCAACTTATACTGCTTGGTGGAAGAAGGTAAGATCCCTGAAGACGATAAAAACTCGTAAGTGTTCAATTTGTCCCAAATCTGAGTGACTTTTTGCCAATACATCACTGCTGCTTCAAATTGTTGGTAGTCACCGACGAAGCATTCTGGACTTGCACTATTCATACAGGTAGCATGTTTATTATACTCGTGAATCCACAATTGAATGTCAGAGTCCGAGGCAACGTTAGAATCCGCAGTATTGATCCAATAAGTTTCCATCAACTTGAACAATTCAACCTTGTCAAAGGAGTTGACCAATAAGTCAGTGACATTGAAATCATCAGGAATTGCCAAATCTGGCTGGCAGTACTCGTCGTAGCTCCCATCACATCTGTCATTCCACAATCCATGAATAGTAAACGACTTTTCGATGGGCATGTGGCTCAGTGGGTCAATAGAAGGATTTCTTCCCCAATGCTGAGTTAGCAAACTGCCAAAGTAGCCAATCCCGGATTGGTATCCCGATGAAACCGATCCAATAACCGTAGAATTAATCCCCGTGGAGTTGGTACTATTGTTATGTCCAGTACCGTTAATAACCACGTCGGCAACATTAAGGTTATAGTCCCAGAATTGCGTGAGTAGCATCAACCCATCTTTCTCGAAACAACACTTATCTGAAACCGAAGTAGTATTTTCGCAACTGTAAGGTACGGAAAAGCTGCTGCAGTATTTCACAGGATATTGGTTTCCAAACAAGTTGTTTAGGTCATAGGCTGTTGCCAATGTAGCGATAGCACCACTGGCTACCAATGAAACTACAGACACCATTTGTTCCAGACAAACTCAAGAACTTTATTGTTTAAATAGACTATGGTTATCTCCCACGATGATAGTATTAGGTACGGCCCCGGAGCCGCACGACCCTCGTTGCAAAAAATTAATACCCAATGGGGAATAGTAATTACCCAAGCAACGTTCTGGGCGTTACTTTGTGGCTATACTACAAGTTAGATGAGTGAGATGGTGGGCAACAATGATATCATAACCACTGTCCTTGGGTTTCCAGTAAATAGTAAACGGTTGACCGGCATAAATGGGGTTAGTAATCTTGTAATCGATGGAAACAACAGTAGTGGTTGGAAACTGAGAAGTGAACCAATTTAAAATGATGGTTACGATGAACGGCCCATGTGCAATTACTGTTGTGAAGCCTTCCTGTGCGCAGTATTGCTTGTCGAGGTGGATTTTATGTAGATTGTATGTGAGAAAGCTGTATTTGGCCAAGTCAACGTCGTGCAAAACTAGACTAGCCCCTATTTTGTAATTATCAATTTGCGGAGATTGGCCCTCACTGGGTTCGTAAGAGGAATTGGAGTACACTAGCGTCCGGGATTCTCTTAATATTTCATTGTGCAGTTCACCATTATCGGCACGGAATTGTCTCATGATTTGTACGTACACCGACAGTCCAAAGGAACGGACATTATTCACTGTTTCTTCACATATCACGGGGGCGTAGATCGTGAGGGGCGCAATGAACTCAATGTGACCTTTGACCCACATTCTACGTCTATATAATTGATGGGGGCTTTGGGGAGCCTGGTAGTTGTCGTAACCATCGGTGCCGAGATTAAGGTTGAGTTGATTGGCGAATAAAAAGTGGTATCCAAGGAGTTTTTCGGGGTTTCTGGGAGAGCAAGATTTCAGCAATACACTATCTAAAAGGTTGTTCAAGTGGTTCACCGGTCCGGGAGCTATAGCATCGTGGAATCGCCATGTCTGAGGTTTCACCTTTTGATACCACTGAAGTAGTTTTTGTCTCATCGCGAACTCATCTCGAAATTTGAGATTTTTAGTTATGTCTGAGGATGCTAAGACGTTGAAGAGAATAAAGAATAAGCAGAAGCGCCAGAAGGTGTACGCTGAGTTGAAGCATGAAAAAAATAAAGCTAAACATAAGTTGAGAGCCGAGCGAGCCAAAGAAGAACGGAGCAATCCTGAATTAAAGGAGGAAAGATTAGCAGCTAACGTTCCAGAGACGCTAGATTCAAAAAGAGTGTTTGATGAAACAATCGCTGAAGATAATGTGGAGGGAGAAGATGAGTTCAACGAGATATTTGATAATGCCAAGCCACCAAAAATATTACTAACCACCAATACTAACGCCAAAAAACAAGCTTATGAATTTGCAGACTTGTTGATGGATTTCTTACCTGAGGTGACATTTGTGAAACGTAAATCCCAATTTAACATCAAGGACATGGTGAAACACTGTATTAATCGTGAATACAGTGATTTGGTGATCATCAACGAATTCAACAAGAAAGTTACTGGTTTAACATTCATTCATTTACCTAACGGACCCACTTTCTATTTCTCCATCTCCTCGATTACTGAAAGCAAAAGGATCAAGGGTCATGGTAGAGCTACCAATCACACTCCAGAACTAGTGTTGAACAACTTCAATACGAGGCTAGGAAAAACTGTAGGAAGGTTATTCCAGTCGATCTTCCCCAAGAATCCCGAGTTCCAGGGCCGTCAAGTGATAACGATGCATAACCAGCGAGACTATATATTTTTTAGAAGACATCGGTATTTGTTCAAAAGCGAGGAAAAAGTGGGACTACAAGAAATTGGACCACAATTCACTTTGAAGTTGAGACGATTACAAAAGGGAATCAAAGAGGAAACTGAATGGGAATTTAGACCTGATATGGAGAAGGATAAGCGCAAATTTTATTTGTAGATTTAATGCCATATTAACAGTAGAACTTCTCCTCTGATGCATCAGAGGAACCGCAACTTTCCACTTGGTATGACCAAGGCTGCCCCACGAGCTCTAACTGGATCCTCCTGCTACACCACTACCATTTCTGTTAATGACACCGGATATTCACCCATCTCCTTAACTCTACGCGCGAAAAATACCGCCCTTCAATTAATTTTAACCATTAATTACCGTCACTTCTTCAACGATTGATTACCATTCGGTTAAATTGCTTCCTGGTCCACCAATTTTGCACTGTCAGTCTAATCGTGTTGTGGTACTAATCGATCATGGATAGTAATGGATTAATTCAAGTCGTCTCTGCCTTACAAACGGTTTATGATAGTAAATCTAATAATCACCAAAGACGTCAAGCACAAAATTTTTTGGAATCGGTGAAATCGAACGAAGAAAGTCCATTTTGGGGGTACCAGCTAAGTCTTTACGAGAATAATAAGGATAATTATATTGTTCGGCATTTCGGGCTATCGTTGCTACAAAACTCCATTAATAAGCGATATCATACGTTTGATAGCACAAAGAAGTTGGCCATCAGAAATTGGGTGATTGAATTGGCAAACACTATAAATGAGAACGATCCTCACTACATTAAGGAGAAGCTATCATTCTTGTGGGTATCGATTGCCAAACGAGTTTGGGGCTGTTACTTGGTGAAGATCCTAGCCTCTTCCAAGTCAATATCTACTAATGGTGATAATAATGGTACCAAAGGCAATAGTAATGGCACGAATGGAGACAAGATAACTGAGGGGGACACTGTGGATGGCTGGGTTACAATGGATCAAGATTTGTGGAATCTATGGAATAATA
This sequence comes from Yamadazyma tumulicola, assembly GCA_030578535.1. Taxonomy (NCBI): domain Eukaryota; kingdom Fungi; phylum Ascomycota; class Pichiomycetes; order Serinales; family Debaryomycetaceae; genus Yamadazyma; species Yamadazyma tumulicola. The sequence goes on from JAJMSJ010000048.1 coordinate 11,486, forward strand.
ATTTGACCACCAGAGAATTATGCCTCATCATCATTCGAACCCTATTTGAAGATATTTATATTTTGGATGATCCTATTGCAATGAAGAGGACAGCCATATTAAATCAACTTTGCGTGCTAATCATATCCCCTAATAACATCTTGAATAAAATCTACGACACTAATGAAAATGTAATCATTTGTAAATATATTAATGAAGGTTGGTTCCATCATTGGTCACAATTTTTGATCGAGATTTTGTCGTCGAATGACTACACCCTGAAAAACTGTCAAGTGTTTGTTCCTAAAATCTTATCCACATTCAAGACTTGCTTGCACTGGATTCAGCCGGAGATATTGAAAAATGAAAATATCCTTCAAAACCTAATCAATATCTTGAATATACCCGATACCAAGTTGAAAACATTAGCTATAGACTGTTTGCATATACTTTTCACCAGAAACTATTCAGATGGCGATGATTTTGAGTTTTTCATTGGATCTATTTTTACTAAAGACGGCATCAACAACTTGAGAGAGTTTTATGAGAGTCTCGTAATAGATATCGACGACTTCGACGAGCATTTGTATTCTTTATTGAAGAAAACGGTGGAGTTGATTGTGTCGTTGAGTGAATATTTAAATATTTCGCTTCCGTTCAAGAATAAGATCGATTGGGAGAAATCGGATATCGATAACTACCTCAGGCTAGTGCTATTGACGACTAATCACTCTAGTTTGATCATATCAGGGTTATCGTTGCAAATGTGGGTGACTATTTTAAGATTCGATGAGTTGAGTTCGAAGCTAAATATTGATAATATCTTATTGGACCTTTTGGAAGTCACTGCCAACAGAACAATAAACTACAATTTGATCACTGACGAAGACAATTTATCTAAACAGTTTTTAGATATTGATTTTGACTCTTCGTCAGACTCGTCGTCGTTCTTGACTAATTACAAGAAGTTCAATGAAGATATTGTTCGAATTGCCGTGTGTAAAAAGCCAGAAGAGGGCTTGATGTGGTTAGAAAACAGGCTTCAGAATTTCTTCTCGAGCGAATTGGGCACAAACTGTATATCCAAGTATAACTTGGACGAAAAGTCCCCTGAATTCAACTATGGAAACTCTCAGTTCAATATCATTGAGAACTGTATTCGAGGAATCTCCCGTTGGCGAATTTGGTATAACGGGGAAGATTTTGATGTCATAAATAGCCGATTGAACGGATTGGTGGAGAGTTTGGGTGAACGTTTGCTAGCGATGAACTTGTCATGTCCCTTGCTCATCCGCAAACAGGTACAAACTATGGTTCAATTTGCTCCGTTATTGAAAGATGTCAGCCCCTTAATGTTTCAGGTTTTGGAGAAAATCTTGATTACTGCAACATTTGAGTATCCAGAATCAATCAGCGACGAGGAAAAGGAGATAATCAGAGATTTGAGAACTAGCTGTGGGACAGAATTGAATCGGTTGGCATACATAATGCCAGAATCTTTAAAACGGATATTCAATGACTTGGAAAACGTCATAGCCAACATATTACTGTCAAAAAAGGTCAGCGATCATGAGGTCGTAGCATTTAAGTCATTTTTGTTGGTAATTGCCTCTCGATCGTCTATCGACAATAAGGATGAGCTATTTGCTAAGATTGTAGATCCCGAATTATTAGCATGGTCATCACCAGAGACGGAAAAAGGATTAACGGAGCTTCATTGGTTCATGGAAAGAATTGGGATAGTCGAAATTGCAAAGTACTTTCAAAAACGGGGAATTACTGCAAACACGGATTTACTTCAGGCAAAAATGGACGAAGAAGGAAGAGTTTTAAAGAACAATTTGAAAGATCATTGGTCTTCTATTTTCCCCATTAGAGCTACTAGAATTTTCATTCAGTACAGTATCGAGAAGTTGAATCACGATTCTCCCGAATACTTGAATTTACTCAAACTATGGAAACCTAGAGTTCAACCGATCATTCCTCATGTTTTGCAATTACTAACGCAGATTCAAAATTACCACAACCCCAATAATTGGGAAGATTTGCCCATAGAGGTTCAATCGTTTGTAAAATACAGTACTTTAGAGAGATTCTGGCAACAAGGTGTATCCATTCAAAGCAAAGAGACGTTCATTGAAGAAAATGTCAAGGCTGCATTGACCTTGAGGGACTTTGCTGACTCAGTGGGTCATTTGATCAGATATACCAGAGAATACGCTTTCTTAACGGTGGGGTCATTATCGCAATTAGAGGACACCCTCTATGAAGTGCCAAATATTGGCACCATGATTTGGAATTCTGTCACCGGGCAGATGGTTGGTATTACATTACATTCCTGGAAACACATGATTAATAGCTGTCTTAGAAGTGTTGTACGGAATTGTCCTGTAAAATATGTCAATACCTTTATGAGTGAATTATTGCCCAAGTCGTTTATTGATTTGGATAAGGTATTAGTTGGAAGATGGGAGAAAATCGACAATAATGGATTGCAATTACAAGGAAATGAAGATGATGAAACGCTCAGTGAAGAAATGATGGAAGAACACATGTTGAGGCAATTGACAGCCACGGTAGTACGTTACTTGATGGATATTTTGCTGCAGTTTAATTCCAAAACCACCAGTGATACTCAAATTGCCTGCAAGAAGGTTATCATACAAAACAAGGAAATATTAGCTCCATTCTTGAACTTGTGTTGCCATATCATTAGTTTTAAGGATACCAAGTGTTCATTCAACACGATTCTAGTTCTTCGGAACATTTTGAGTGAAATATTATTAATTGACGAGGAAGTGGATAAGTTTTTATGTGATAATCTTATTCCATCGCTATTAAAAGTATTGGTAGATGATTATTTTGTCGAGACTCATTCTGAAGCAGCAGTGGCGTTAACTACATTATATTGTACATTGAGATCGAAAAACGACTACCCCGCAAGAATTCTAATCTCCAACTTGGCCAATATCAACTCATCACATATTTCCAACTTCGAAAACCTCCTTGTAAATTCTAAGTCGTTGAAGCACCAACGACTGGCATTACTAGAGTTGATTAAGATTTCAAAGAACAAAGGCGACGACAACGATATGGAGGAGATGAAGGAACGTAAGAAACAATTAGAGGCAGCCGCCATCGCTAGAACAAAAAAGCCAACCAATGATTTGATGAATGACCCATTCACGGAAAATGCCCCATTGAATAATCTATTTGGTGAGGATTAAAATGTATATTAACGGTCATGATTCTCTAAAGGAACCTTTTGTGCTCTATTTTGTTCCTCAATTGATAGATTTAGACATTTGCATAGCTTTGTGAAGTCTACTCCGCTTTCACATAACCACTCTTATACTAATAACACTTTCTCTAACAGATGGTCCTCCTAAAGTTACTCTTTAAAGCGCGCGCGGTGTTCGTCTCAAAAACTCAACAGTACTGGAGGAACGTTGACAAAAACCTATTGCTATGCCGATCAAATCATTGGAATCGTACTTGTTTGAGAGAAAGTTGGTTAGTACGGGATCTATAGAGATTCTTCAGAACGCTACTATTGGAATTGATGCAGAACATTACTTGAGCAGAATATATACTGCCAAAAAGGAACAATTTTTATCCGCCATTGGTGGAATCCCTAGTTCGTTGAAAGATTATATTCAAAGTGATTTAAAGGTTTTTAAGGAATGTAATATCAAGCCGCTATTCATAATAAAAGGGTTGAACATTCAATTGCAGATTCTGGATCTAAGAGTAAATGAGTTGTCTGCTAGTGAACAACATTTGTATTCTAGTTGGAATAGAATTGGCCAAAAAGATAATAATAACAATAACAGCGGATATTCTAATGCCTATGGAAACACAGAATCTTTCCGATCATATACCGATCCATTACCTTTCAAACCCATGATCAACGATCTAATCAAGCTCTTTGTTGAAAATGACATTGAGTATTTGGTCTGTCCCTACGATGCTTCGTTCCAGTTATCTTACATGTATCAAGAAGGTTTTATCGACTCCATCTATGGCTCAACTGACTTATTATTGACGAAAGTGGAAAAATTCATTTTGGGAATGGAATTTCAGTCAAAAGACTTTAGGTATATCGACAAAGCCAAAGTTTTGAAGGAATTAAGTTTGACCGATAGACAGTTATTGGATTTGAGTATTATGGTAGGATGTAACTTACAGCCCACGACATTTCCTAATTTACCTCACTTACCTAAACCTAGTGCTGCCCAGCCTTACCCTCAGTTGAGTCACTTCAAGGTAGCGTTGGATATATTATATCAGTACACCAGTATGAATGGAGATCCTTCTGCTGATTTATACGGGTTCATCTACAATTTGAACGACGAAAGGTGTTTGGATTTGTACCAAAAGGGGTTTTCCGTGTTCAAGTACATCCCAATTTTGAACAAGCATGGTTATGTGGAGATGTATGGGGTGGAAATGCAAAAATTGGGGTTGATTTCTGATGATGATGGATTGTATACTTTTGATGAGAGAGAGAAATCTAGTCCCAATGGAACTAAAGAATCATCAAAAGAATCCACCAATGAAAATGGTTCTTCTAATGGAGGTGTTACATCCTCCACCAAAGTTATTGAGATTCCTAATGACGTCCATGAAATAATCTCTCAAAGATTACCTCCAGAGTTCTATTTCTATCTTTCAATTGGCATAGCTCCTATTGAATTGCTAGAAGCGATTACTCAAGGAAAGTTAAACATAAGACCAAGCTTAGAAAATTCATTGAGTGAAAGCTACAAAAGGCTAATCAACGCCAAGCTTTACGTTAACAATTTGGATGGATTATTTAATTTGTTAACTCAGTTATTAGCCAGATATTACCAAGTGAAGAAAATTCAAGTCAATTACTGGTATAAAGCTGATTCCCTAGAATTGAATAACAGAATGAACCCTCCTATTAATCAACAGTTGAAACATTTAGCCATTAAGTCCGACAAACCTAAATTTAATTTAGCTGAGTTTTTTAGCAATTTGGGTGACACCTTCCCTAAAGAACCTTTCACTGGCAAACTCAACAATATTAATGAAATAGTTTCCTCAGTGACTTTAAGAGCCATCTACTTGTTAGAGTTGATTGATCATAAAACTGGCGATATGACTACTGCAGGTAGAAGCTTAAAGGCATTTATTAACAAGCACAATAACTTGCCTAGTGAGAGTTTGCAACAATTGATTGTTTTAACACTTTTGATTCAAACTGATGTGTTAAAATTGAACGAACCCAATAAAGAATTCAGTTCAGTAGCTAGACATTTCAAAGACGTAGCGAACGCTTCACTCGAAGATGTCGAGACCAAGCATATAACGTTGATTTCAAGAATTTTTTCCATGCATAAGTTCAATATTGCTCCTATCAATTATCAAGGTCCAATTTCTAGAAGCTTATTGAACTTTAGGTCACATTTGAAATTCATTTCCAACAATTTGAGTTATACCATTCAGAGTTGTTTGATTGACTTGATTGTTCGTCAAGAGTACAACAACACCAAGTTGAGCTTCAAATCAAAAGCCGATTGGAATCAGCTAATAGCACAAATGCCTTTCTATAAAGACATCAATAATACCTTGCTAGGTGTAGTGGCAGAGATTTACTTTGAGTACAGCTTGAAACAGAAGAAATTAAACCAAGATTTGTCAAAAGATCAAATTATTGAAAACACTCAAGACCAATTACTCAACTCGGTATATCAAATTGGGAATACGGTGTTTAACATCAATGTTCACGGAGTAAACAGCATCACTGCTAATCAATTAATTGGTGACTTCAAAAAAGGGGTTGAATTCTGGAACTTGTTCATTGATCTCGTGAAGACCCTCAATGAGAATGACAAGTCTATCATCAGTGATAGTTACTGCGATTCAATTTTGGAAACTGACAAATGGATGAAACAGTTTGTGTGAATTTGATCAAGGACATGAACTACAAAAGAAGAACTTGACCCCAATAGTCAATGTAATAAAAATACTCAAAGACTCTAGACGTTTCGCAGCCAAAACCAACTCTCAACCTTTCTGGAATTCAATGCTAAAAAACGTTTCAACAGTAATAAGGAGGTTCCAGTCGTCCATCCCTGATATATCGGACACGGTATCAAGGAGTAGATTGCTAACAGGAACAGGATTAGGGCCGTTTGTCGAATTGCCCCAATTTACTCCCGTAGGAAACCCTACGAACTTATTGAATGTCAAACTACCTCAGTCGTCTAATTTAAATATTAGATTGGGGTCCTTAATTGCTATCAACGGAGACTTAACCAAGTTGTGGGCTGTAAATAGAAAGTTGAGTGATTCCACATATTATCAAGTCTTGCAATCCGAAGAATCAGTTAGTTTGATAATTGGAGGCAAGTTGAAACCCAACAGACAGAATCACTACAAGTTGATCGAGGTGGATAATGACGACCAATGGACGATATATAATGACGAAAACCTCATCACATGGACCGGCTACGACTTCGATTTGAAAAAGTGTGACTTCCTCGAGAAGTGGTCCAGTGTACAGAGTTACGGAAAAGGAATCATGCTAGTTAGTGACGGAAACGAAATAATGGAGTTGGATTTACAGCAAGGAGAGAAATTGATCGTCGACCCTAATTGTCTAGTAGCCTCCAACGCCCCCTGTAAGTTCTCAGTCCTAGCCAATAACAGCAAACTACCATCGTTCCACAAAATGTCCTTGCCCAAACTCCATGTTCCCAAGTTTATCAGAGACATCAACAACTATGTATCTACGCAGATCACCAAAGCCATAGAAAACGGAGGTTTAAGTGCTACCGTGAGCGAAATGAGACATTACGCAAGAAGACTAAAGTATTTTCTTCAAACAGGATTACTTTATCTCCAACTCAACGTAACCAACAGACTATTTAGAAAATTGATAATGGTGGAGTTTCAAGGCCCTAGTAAAGTACTAATAAGTTCCAACGCCCACGCCGGAAATAAAAACTTTACCAAACAAGAGATTCACCAGATCTTCCATCTGTAACCCATTGAGTATCCACCATTCCACTCCTTCCATAGTGAATAGAGACAATAAACTGAGTGAAGATGGTTTTTCCGTAGATACATATTTTTTCCCTTTTCGGGCCAGTCAAGGCGAGCATCTATACAAGAGTAAAATTCTCTAATAAGCTTAAAGACCATAATTTGGACAGAAGAAGGACTGTCGTGAGTAATAGCAACTTATACTTGGGAAGAGGAAGACAAGAGCCAGAAGTATTCATAGATCTGCTTTCATAGGCAATTTTTATTCCGCACATCGATAAAAGTCCCCTTACAGCAGCGGATTTGGCAGTAGACTTGCAGAATTGTTGATCTATTAATAAAGCGGCTTGGAGTGTTGCCTACTAGGGTTTAGCTGAAACCATGGAAATATCAAAACTTACACAGCCAATCGATTGGAAGTATTTCGCCAAAGGCAACGCTAATATCTTGTTCCAGTACACTGGATCGAACGATTACCTCACTCACAAATTGCTACGGGTTAGACTATCAAAGGATGATGATCAATATATCACCACTTGTGAATTGTATGATTTCGTCGAGTTGAGGTGTAAGCATCTTTTCCCCAAGACCATAGTGGATATTCAATTGGTGGTGTTGACAGAAGACTTCGTCCATGATTTAGATTCTGGAACAGAAGATAAGTTGATGGTGTTTGAGAGGTATGGATTGTTGATTCCCAACATATTGGATGGGGAATTCGATCGAGAAGTACTATCTAAGAACTGCAATTTGTATTATAACGATAGGTTTGACTCTATCACGTTAGAAATGAAACCAAAATGGTTATACGATAATAAGAATGACAATTACTGTCGTACCTGCCTGTTGAATCAATTGAGAGGTCTCGAGAGGCATTTCTGTCCATTAGATTTATTATATACAGAGACTATAGACCAGGGGATTGACGATATTTTTAGTCGGGTACCTGAAGAGCTTTTTAACCAGGTGTCGGACAATATTCCTATCAAGCAACTTTTTAGGGTGTTTTTGCATAATGACGATAATGTTTTTCAGAAATTGAAGCAGTTTCAGAAAATCAACGACAAGAATGATTTGATCGAAAATTTGACATCTCCTAATGACGTATCAGCCAACTTATCTTTGGTTATGACCTTGAGAGATGTAGGATTATTTTTAAAGTTCGAAAAGTTCGACCCATCTAATAATGTTCATACAAGTCATCACAATGTCAACAATATTCTAACAGTAGATGGTAATCGATACTTACTAACGTGTAACATTTATGATTTGGACTTGAAGTCTAGAAATAAGTATAATCATTGGTTGGATATTGAGCATCAGTTACAACCAATTTATAAATCATCCAATCCTGAATGGAGATACTGTGTTAAACGTTGATCGTTCAAACAATCATGAAACTACAGAGAAACCATCATTCAGAGATCAAACTAATTGAAAATAGTATATTATAATTTGTAGCTTTATAAATTACTCCTAATACAGGTAATAAACTAAAATGGTCGAGTGCAGCCATTTACCAGACATCCTCTTGATATCTGTTTTGGGTCTTGAGACTTCTCACGATATCATTGGCTTTTTCTTGAGGGATATCTCTATCATTGGCAATAATAGTTGCAATGGTCTTTTGAACATCTCTAGCCATTCTTGAAGCATCACCGCAAACATAGATGAATGCTCCTTCTTTTATAAGTTGTGCAATGGTAGTTGCATTCTCAGAAATCCTATCTTGAACGTAAACCTTCTTAGAAGACTCCCTGGAGAATGCAGTAAAGAATTCAAAGGAGTCACCCAATTTCTTACTATATTCTGGCCATTCATCTTTATATAAGAAGTCTTCCTGGGAGTTTCTACTACCATAGAATAATAAAGTTTTTCCCAATTCGACATCACTAGATTCTTGAATAGCCACTCTTTCCCTGACAAAACCTCTGAATGGCGCAACTCCAGTACCGGGGCCAATACAAATAATTGGAGTTTTGGGGTTAGAGGGTAATTTGAAGGTGGATCTTCTAACATGAACTGGTAATTTGAATTTAGAAAACTTGTTTCTTGGGCCACTCAAGTCATAAGTTACCACTGGTTTAGTTGGCTTTTTGTTTTGTTCGATTTCGATGTTTTTCAATAAATTGGTGACCACACCCGTGACATACCTGTCTTCTACCTTTTCTGACTCCACCACAGCAGTGATATGGATTGAAGTCTTTTCACTCAAGGAACTGGAGGAAATTGAGTAGTACCTTGGTTGCAAATGACCAAAACTCTCAACAATGAACACGAAAGGAACGTTAACCCAACTTTTACCACTCGAAATCTTCAACAAAGCATCGGCGATATTGTACTTGTAAGAACTAATTTCTTTAGCAAACAACTCTTTGTCACTCCCCAACTTCATGACATAATTTTTGATTTCCTCAGTGGGAGCAAACGAAGCAACACTGGAAAAGAATTGTCTTGAAATTGGACCACTAATTTCCAAGTAGTGTCTCAATACAGCACCGTAGGTAGTAGGTGTGGGGAAAGGGATAGACACGGTGGAATCCAATGCTTTCAAGCTAAAAATATCATTCAACTTATCCTCCAAACCAAAACATTTAACAAAATTGTTGATGTTGTAGTCAGAATTCGATGGCCAAACCGCTAAATGATCTCCAGTGGTATATCTCAAGTTAGTGTCAGATAAATCAAATTCGGCATGGACACAAAATCTATCGCTAGAATTGAAAACCTCTTTGCTCAATGAAATCGGAGCCAAATAAGGGTGGCCATGATTGAAGGGTCCTTTTGTCAAGTCTTTTGAACCATCCAAATAAGTTTTATCAGGCTCACCCAACGAAACGGCTTCATCCTCAAAAGTCATGGTCGACTCTTCAATCAATTCAAATGAAGGCTCATACTTCATTTCATGTTCTTCAAAGTTCAAATCGTTTTTCAAGCGGTCGATAACATCATCCTTCCACTTCAAGAAATCTTCATCTAAGGTTCCAACACCGTCATCACCTAAGCCTGTAGGAGCAAAACTTTCAGCATTGAATTCTTGAAGTTTAGACTCACACTTTGTAGCCATTTCATTATAGAATTCGTAAGTGGTATTACCCAAACCAAAAATACTATATTTGAGGTTGGACAAATCATCGGCCTCGTTGTCCAAGTAATCAAAGAATTCCACCGCATCATCAGTAGGTTCTCCTTCACCATAAGTTGCCAAAACGAAGAAAACCAAAATATCGTTGGGGACTTCATTAAGATTTTCATAATCGAAATCACACAAATCAGCTACTATAACTCTCAATCCAAATCTACTACTCAAGTCCTTGGAAAGTTTGGAAGCATAGTCTTCAGCAGTGCCGGTTTGCGAACCATATAAAATCACACAGTTTTTGTTGTTTTTGGCAATGGTTTCTACGATGTTTCTGGATTTACCTCCAATATTAGAAATGGTAAACCCTGCTGAAGTTCCTTCGGCGGCCGAGTTAAAGAAATAATCTTTACCAAGATAAGCCACCACTGCAAGCCCCACAACTCCCAACACAATGAAATCCAATTTATCTAGGGCCATGCTAGCTTGTTACACTCCAAAATAAACAAAATCTGTTCTTTGCAAGTTTCCGGGGTCGGACAAACTCTATGTTAACCGGCCGTAAACGATAAAAGAAACGGGGATAACCTGCCAAATAATGTGTGATATCACTCACTAGAATTACAGAAAAATCAAACGTCAGTCGGTATATCAACGGGTTATCAATGGTTTATCAACTTGTTGCCTTTGATAACTGTAATGACAATTTGAAAAATTTATGGAATCGCTCACAGATCTAAAACTGGACTTTTTTCCTCAGTTCGTGATGTGGGAAAAGTCTCCTGCAACGATAAATGAGAATTGAATGTGATTTTGTCAACTGGGGATGGCGTGTTTTTATTAAAAATGATACTACCTTGAGAAACACTGGTTGGTAGGCTGGAAGATGTTTTTTATATGAATCCGTTTAGTGACGCTTTCCAATCAATGAAGGGTATAAAGAGCAAAGCGGAAAATCATAAGCTATTCCGTCCTCTTTCCTGATTCGCACTAGAGTGGACTTTATCAGCAATTCCACTGTTGCCCTTCCTGATTCAGTCCTTGCCTTACTAGCTGTAGCAGTAGAGGGTGATGTGGGGATGGCTTAGATGGCTTAGATGGCTGTACAAATCGAATTAGAGTGAAGGTAACAGATAGCGACGGTGATCGACATATCTCTCTTCCGCAATTGACATGCCGCCGGAAAAGTGGACTCGATACCAAACACTACCCGAAAAAGGCATTGGTGCTATCGCACGGTTACCCTCTGAGTATTCTTTCACTGTTTGGGCCCGATAAGGGCATTGAATTCCGCTCCACTCAAATTACCTCATCCGTTAACCACTTATTGCGTTACAAGTACGGACTTATCACACATACTTTGTGACAAAAAAAAGACTTTAAAAGTTACAATTATCTTGAACGCAAATGTAAACTACTAGCAGCAAGAGATTAACGACGTAAACTGTCTATTTACTGAATACCATTAAGATTCTCTGGCTTTATTGGATGTTCGTCATCGTCATTTTCATTGAATTCATCTTCGTCATTGTCGTTATCATCAGCACCCTCCAAGCGGTCGTCGTCACCTGCGACCATCGTCTGTAGTTGCTCGAGGGAAATCTTGAATGTCGCATGCAACGTATTAATCACCTTGTCTGAAATAGTTGAATTGAATTCTCTCTTGTAAATTGTTTGAATCAATCTGTAAAACGACTTGGGAGAAAACTCTACCAAGGCTCTATCACCCAAGTTATAAAATATGTACTCATCGCTTTGTAAGTTACTATTAGAACCCAAAGTTTCTCGTTTGATGTATTCCTTCTTTTCAAACTCATTGATCAAGCTTTCAAAGTTACTGTTGAGACTGGAGTTCTTGATGTTTAAGTCATTGGAGATTCCAAACTTCTTCACTATGTCAATTATTACCAGCTTGCTTGCATGATTACTTTCAATGATAATCGTGGATAGCACAATAGTTAGCACTCCGGTCTTAACCAACTCATAATTATCACTGGGCAATTTGTCACGACTATACTTGGCAATGAAATATTCATTACTGTCTAGCTTTCGCTTGTTATTTTCATGGACTTCTTTGACTTCGGGCCATAATTTATTCAAAATACAACTCTCTTTGGCGGTCAAGCTACTGACTAAGAAATACTTATTGGGAGTTTTCAGAGATTCACATTCCTGTAGTACCAATGCAAACGTATCGTTTAACGTTCGATTCACCTCGTCAAACACTTCCTTGAATGGCAATCCCTTAGACAAATCAGTGATTGTTTTTCTTCTGATAGCTTTATCAGTGGTCGCTTTCATGATAATGTTTCTGACCACCTTCAGCACCACTTCCTGGATCATATCCTCAGGAGCGCCGCTATCAGAGAACTCTTCCTCGCCCTCCCCACTATGATTTTGCGGCTCTTCAAGCGACTGCAGGGAACCGGAGCCCTTGGTGCCCATTCCCGGATCCACCTGACTGGTTTTCATCAGCCTTAGTTGTTGCAATGAAAGCTTTTGTCTTTTGCGACCAGGCTCCACGTCTTCACTATTCACTATTAGTCCCTCGTCTTGCAGTTCGCCATTTCTGCCGTTTTCACTTCCGTTTTCATAATCTCCAACACTTCCGTTAGCATCCACGAAGCTATCATCGTCATCAGTGTCCTGGGACGTCTGTAATCGCGTTGATCTCCTTGCCATAAATATGTATTGATCTCACCGTTTGTCGCGCTGCGAGATTCTCTCGAAAACGCTCAGCTGTCAGAACCAGGTCGAGTGTTTGGAGGCTAGAATTAAGCGATATTGTGTGTTGTTGGTTTAATTGTGTATTTCATTAATAGTTAAGTTACACTTGGTGCTACCTATATCATAATTTGGACAGCGGAAACATTGTGGAGTTTGAAATTCATTTTGCGATAGTTTTTAGTCAGTTTTATCCATGACTTCTAGGCCCAAGTTAGAAGGATTTTTCAATTCCCCAGGAGGATTATCTCCGTATCAGTCATCATATGACTCTAGTAATACCAGTATTACCAATGATACCGCAGAAGTGGTGGAAGTAAGCTCACCAACGCCCAAGAGACTGAAGAGAAAGAGCGCTGAATTGGCCAGCAGAAAAAATCAACTTATCTATACTGCTCCCAGCGGTCCCGCCTTCAAAACTGAAGGGAATAAGCCCCAGACAGATCTGATATTAATTGACTCCTGTAGTGACTCTCAGTCGAAACTGAGTTCCCCACCGTACGACATTGACTACCACACGGATATTCCCTCAATGATGAACCATAGTGGAGTTCTGGACTTTAGTGAGCTTCCGTCTGGGGAATCTGACATTATCAATGGTAAGAAATTCACCGAGCCTCCTTTGGCTCCTCCTAAACCATCCTACTCCGGATTACCCTTGGAGTCGTTTCCTACGGCGAAAATAAAGAAGGAATCTCTTTGGCCAAAACTGAAAAAGACTAAAACCAATAATAAAGAAACAGTTCTTATAGAAATCCCTGACAACCTGCTCGAAAACAATTATAAAGCTAAGTTACTAACTAAAGAATCATCCAAACTAACCGATGATAGTACAATACGAACCGTTACCAAGCCCACTAAAAATCCCAAATTGTCCAATAAAACAGCGCCTCCGAGGACGCCGTCCAGAAAGACAAAAAAGACATCCAAATCCAAGGACCTCCAAGGCTCGAAAGCTGGCCTACAAGATCACCCTAAATTAGAACACGACTCGCCTTTGAGGTCTTCGAAGAGAATAAAAGTCATATCACCCAAAAAATCAATTACCTCATCAAATTTAGCACCGTCGTTAGGTCATAACGATAGTGACGTTAGCAACACAGACGAGTCTACCAATGATGACTTCTGTAGTGCCTGTGGGGGGTCAGGGGTATTTATTTGCTGTGAAACATGCCCCAGATCTTTCCACTTTATATGTTGTGATCCTCCTTTAGACGATTTACCTGAGGAAACTTGGATTTGTAGGGAGTGTGAGGCACAGAAAAACCCAAAAGCTACGAAGAAGTGGAACCATCTTGGTCTATTCGGACAATTACTAAACCAGACTGAACCGATGAACCCATTTGAATTCCAATTGCCTAAAAAATTGAGAGAAAACACCTTCTTGAAGGTATCGACAGACGGACATGGACAATACGATGACAATTCCTCAAAACCCGAACTCTCCTATTCCAAACTAAATGGTGCTCAAATTCCTGGATATAGTTATAATCATAGCCTAGAAATCGATTCGCTTTATGATAAATCGGGAAAACCACATTTATGTCATAATTGTGGGTTGTCAGGGTTAGAAAACAAATTTTTAGTTCACTGCGATTATTGTCCCTTAGTATGGCATATGGATTGCTTAAAGGAACCATGCTACAAATCCAAAACTATAGGTAGTAAATGGCGTTGCCCTAACCACATCGAAAATTTGGTACCGACTAATTTATTTATCAAAAGAAATCTAAAGGATTGTTCAGTACTCGATGTTTCATTGCATAATCACTTTTTACTGATTATTCAAAACAACAATTTCTTGATAAAGTATCGGGATCAGCCGTATTTCAAAAACAATGGTGAAAAACCTCCCACATTACAAGAATACTTGCAATATGAAATGGATGATTTTAAACGAGCAAATCCTTCCTATAGTGAAGACATCTTTGATCCCGACGCAGTCAATACTTTGGACAACAGTGATGATATCCATGAAAATTACAAAGTACCTGAATTTTTCAACAACAATTATTCACTCCCCGATAATATTGTAGGAAAACCCAATGCAAATTTAAAAAAGATCATGACAATGACCGACGATAGTTACTGTGATCCGTTTAATATCGATGATGAAGATAACTTCCAAAAGAATAAAATTTCTTCGTTCATATATAGAGTACCCGAAGAACTGATTTTGCTCGATTTTATAACAAAAGTTAAGAAACCTGGCAAGCCCAATAAGAGAAGCCAGCAACGGCACAACAGAGAAGCAAAACAAAGTATAATGGATACCATAGATTACTATGAGCGAGAGAAGCAACGCCAAGTAACCGTTGAGGAAGAATTCATTGACAATGTAAAACTTTTTAAAGAGGATGCAAAGGAGGCCAATGAGGTGCAGGTTCATAGTGAAGTAAACGATACAATAGCTGGTGATATAAAAGAAGTTAAAGGGGATGGAGGTCATGATACTTCAAAGCTTGAGAAATTAATAGATGTTGCCTTAAATGACAAGGAATTTATAGCTGACTCCGAGGCTAATGAAATTCAACTGTCAGAAAGTACTGAAGAGCTATTAAGCATTAAAAAGTTGATTCAGATCAAAGGTAAAGACGCATTGTTAAAATTCCTAACGTCATAATTCCAATCATCATAAGTCTTAACATTAATATAATATATATTTACAGGTCATTGTCTATACTCTTTGTACAGATTATTTAGTAAGGTATGCTGGTTTTCGTTTCAACTCCAAAGAGGCTAATTCTGACTCAGGTACGGGTTCATTGTGCGTCGATTCAATAAGCTTGGATAATATGGTACTTGCTTCCAACCCTTTGCAATCAATGTCAAACTTCTTTTCCTCTTCATGAACAACTATTTTCACCGGACATTTAGCGAGTTCATCGCCGTTTGATGTCTGGACCTTTTTGATTATGAAATCAATATCATCGTTGTGAAACTTCATTACTGGGAGGGTAGATTTCCAAAATTGTTTTAACCCATAAGCTGTCTTATTGGACTTAAAAGGTAAGATTAACTCAAACTTATTCACCTTGGCAAAAGTGAATGCGTTAGAAGAATCTCCATGTATCTGATTTACCCGAGCCATCTGTCTCAGGAACCTCGACGAAGGGAGGTCCTTGAACATCTTGTTACCCACTCTACTCATTGTCCCTACACTTCGATATGGAAAATTTTTTGTGTATCCGCGACATTCAAATAGTAGGACAATATTGAGTCAGATAACGTTAAGATTGAAAGCTATGAGGTTTAATAAGGCTAATTTGAGCGCAATTAGGATACGTGGGGTGAAATTAGGTTATAGATGTTACTCTGATAAAGCAGTTAGATTTGTTCCCACTTCGGGAGTGTATCCTAAAGGGTATGTAGTAGGAGGTATTCATTGTGGGATTAAGAAGAATGGGAATTTAGATTTGGCATTGTTGAAAAATGAATACGGTAAAGAAGCGGTTGCCGCCGCCGTATTTACCACGAACAAATTCAAGGCAGCACCGGTGCAGTTATCGTCAAAGATAGTTAAGGAAAAGGACGGCAAAGGCATTAATTCCATCATTATTAACAGTGGTAATGCTAATGCAGTTACTGGTACTAAAGGGTTGAACGATGCTGAAGCTATGGTAAATACTACCGACAAACAATTAGGTAACGCCGCAAACTCTACTCTTGTTATGTCAACTGGAGTTATTGGTAATATATTACCAATCGAGAACATCATCTCCGGAATTGAAAAGTTATCCCAGCCAGAAAATTTAGGAAACACCCATGAATCCTGGTTGAATTGTGCCAATGCTATCTGTACTACTGATACGTTTCCCAAGCTAGTGAGTAAGAAGTTTGAAATCGACGACAATACCTATACGTTAGCTGGTTTAGCCAAAGGAGCCGGGATGATTAGTCCCAATATGGCGACTTTATTAGGGTTTTTTGTCACCGATGCACCAGTTTCCAGCGAAGCCTTGAAACTGATATTACAGTATGCTGTGGACAGATCATTTAACTGTATTAGTGTTGACGGAGACATGTCGACCAACGATACAATAGTTGCAATCGCCAATGGTGCAGCTGGGGGTGAGTTAATCGATCAGACCTCAAGCTCTGCCGTTAGCTATAGTATATTACGGAAAGAAATCACCGCTTTTGCACAAGAATTATCCCAATTAGTGGTACGTGATGGAGAAGGGGCTACTAAATTCATTCATATAAAAGTCAAGGATGCCTTGTCTTATAAGGATGCTAAGAATATCGGCTCGTCTATTGCCAATTCTTCGTTATTCAAAACCGCTATGTATGGGAAGGATGCCAATTGGGGGAGAATATTGTGCGCTGTGGGATACTCTGATGTGTCTACCTCCAAATCAGTATTACCTGAGAAGACCTCGGTGTCGTTTATCCCCTCTGATGGTTCCGAAGCATTGAAATTGTTGGTAAATGGTGAACCAGAAGCAGTAGATGAAGTGAGAGCGTCAGAAATATTACTGATGGAGGATCTCAATATCGACATTGATTTGGGAACCGGGGGTAACCAGGAAGCGTCTTTCTGGACTTGTGACTTGTCTCACGAATATGTTACTATCAACGGAGACTATAGGTCATAGGGGCGGACCACGACCTGCTTTATCCTAAATATAGAAAGAGGGTATACAGAATGAAGATATATAGAAATATAGACAATGTATATGATAAAAGGGGAACATTGAATAGATCGATGAAATGAACGGAGTGATAGATAACAGAACACGTCGTAGATGATAAACTAAGCGTGTCAAAAAAAACTATGGATACCAACATAATATCCACAACTTACAGAAGATGTTCAGTTTTCAACAAGGTAATCGGAACACGAAAATACCAAATAACAGTAATTATACAATCAATTGATATCAGAAATCTCCATCTCAACTCATCACACCGCGTCTACACTTATGTCCAAACATTTAGTCCAAATCCATGAAGTTACAGAACCACGGCCTTTCGCCTACGACTACAATGAAATATACAAGAAAGTAGTATGTTTTGTATTATATATGGAACCTCCAATTGGTAAAGGTCCCCATAGATTATTCATAACCGATTTTACTTCCAATGATTTAATCAATAACTTCTTTGTGAGGGATAGTATCCTAAACGGGCTTGAACTAAATAAATACCAAGTATTACAGGTAGACACATACGATGAAAGACTAGAGGAATTCAAACTATCATACAATAAAGCAAAGAATCGTAACTTAGACATCCCCAATCCCATGTTTGACGTCCATGATTTGTCCACTCATGGTATAATAGCTACAATTACTTTCAGACCAAAAATGTTTAACAGCTCCCTCGAAGGCAGGGCTACTTCCATTGAAGTTCACAGCAAAGACTGGATATCAGAGAACATCAATCTGCCTCAATTGAAGACGTTGTGCCAAGAACTACTCAAGCGATACCCTAGTAATCAAAAGAAGCTATTGGGTAAGTTCTTGCCGTTGACTCGTTTAGACCAGGGCCAGTCAATGACGTTGGAATCTATGTTGAATCCTGCCAGTGACTTATCACAGTTGCGCCATTCTGCTGATTCGTCTATCCAGGTCAAGAATGCTGGTTTGGTAAACGAACCTTACGACCTTTTTAACGACCCTGATATTCTCCTGGGAGACTTAGTCCCGGGAAACGTTTATCTGGATGATATGGTAGACGACCTGGAGAATCAAATAATGTCTCTGAATGACAGCAATACCAAGACAGACGACGAAAGGATTGCAAATATCATTGAAAAGACCAAGGCAGAAAAACTTCACGCTAGAATGAAACACGAGATTCATGGCAGCAGTGAAAATGATCACACTGAAAATAACAGTCTTAGATTCCAGGACTCTCCTAAAGTTTTTACCATAGAGGAGCTATGTGAAGAGAGTCTTGTCATTGACAACGCCGTTTATAATGTCGAAGCATATTTGGTTGATACGATTCCGAATGACTTGACCCACGTAGTGGTCAAAAGCTATCAACTGAAGAATGATCAGATCGAGTTGACTGACCCGATAATAAGACCAGTGGAACTCGTCTTAGCTAGTGAAAAGACTAAGGTTTTGCATGATTCAAACAGTTTAAAGATCTATATAGATCCGGAATACTTGTTGGAGTTTCTAAAGCAACCCATTGAACTTTTATACGCAAAGCCCGATATAGTCGTTGACAGATTTAATCAGCTAAAATCAGGTAAGTTGCCTTTCAAGCTCTATAAAAAACCCGTGTCAATCGGAGAATATTCAATCGTCAAGTGGACATGCAAATAAATAATAATTAAGGGATATTCAAGAACCTGAGAATTTCTTCACAGGTGAGTTTGAATACTTCTTCAGTTTCAATGAATAATGAGTGACTTCCTTGATCCAATTCGACAAACTTCTTCTGGCGAATAGGTAATTTATCGAAAAACAATTTCAGCTGTTGGAAGCTTGTCATGGTGTCGTTGACACTATGTATGACCAAAAGCCTTAAATCATGCTTGATCCTAATATCCTGGGGAGCCATATTCGCCAATTTGTATCCACGATCAAACATCGCCTTGATATGGCCCAAAGTTGTGTTTCCCTGGGTCAACAATTCCCGTTGTAAATAATCAACCCACTTTTCTTCAGTGGTAATGGTACTTTTTACCTTGGGGTCTCTGTTGATCGAGCCATAGGGAATGTAGGGGAACCAAGAAGCAACAAAATTCAAGATATACTCGATTATAGGGGAAGGAGACAAATGCTCTGCGATTTTGATCATGGGGCCTGTGGTTATAACTCCTTTGACCATGTCTCGGTACTTCCCGTCTATCATATAGTTTAATACAATCCCTCCACCAGCAGAATGTCCAAGTAAGTAGAAAGGCTGATTAGAGAGATCGGATTTGTAAGGAATGTCGTCTTCCAGATTCCCCTCAAATAGGAACCATTCAATCATGTTATCTAGGTCAGTATAGACGATATTAGGATTACGTCCAATTCTACCTCTATATTTCCCCAAAGAAGTCCGCCCTGACCCTCGTTGATCATAAATAAATGACTCGAAACCAATGGTGCTGAGAAACTCCATGATCCTATAGTACATCATGCAATGTTCACACCACCCATGAACTATCAATATCTTTCCTTTGGTTTCCCCAGTTGCGGGCATGCGAGTGGTGTAAAAATCGATGTTTTCGTATCTGATGACCTTAGTTTCTACCTTAAACTCCTCAGGTAACGTGTATGGGATATCTATACCTAACCGGGGCTCAATAAACTCTTGTTTATTTGCTACCTCCGTCATGTTCGTCGTAACTTTGATTAGAAAAGTATGATAATTTCAGGTTTATCCCTCCATTTTCATTTAGTGCGGTGTTCCCTATTTTTGCTGTGAGCGACAATTTTTTGCAACCAAGAGGCCAAAGAGAAGATAAGAAGAATGTAAAACAGAATATAAATCAGTGGTTGCTGGAGGTGACGGTGATAGTTGAAGTGGGAGATTCAAGGATAGAACGAGCTGATCTGAGCGAATGAGACTTCAAGGGGATTAAGGAGCTCGCTCTGCTACTCAAAGATTTGGCATGATTCTTGAACAGCTCCATACTTTTGTCAATCCCCGAGACATTTCTAATAAACTCTACCAACGGCCAAGGAAAAGCTCTCACAATAGGGAGAAAGTTGCCATAGAAAGGCAACTTAATTTCCCCCCGCCTTCCCAATTCAATTGCCTCGATCAATCTCTTGCCAACGTAATGAGGATCTAGTTCAGGAGCAAATAACGACGAGGGAGTTGGGACACTTTTGAACATATTGGTCTTTAATTGGCCAGGACACAACAACAATGTCTTGACTCCTGTCATGTTCCACGACGGGGGTCCTAACTCGTAGGTTAACGACTCATGCAATGCGATCAATCCTGATTTCGACGCTCCATATGCACTTAATCTCGCAGGAGATAAGTATCCCAATACTGATGCTACGGTGATGATATACCCTCTTCTGATAGCTAACATGTCAGGTAAGAATGTTTTGATAGTGTAAAAGCTCGATAGCAAGTTGATACTGATAACCTTCTCGATTTCGTCATAATCTAAATCAATCAACTTTTTACCATTGGTTATTCCAGCATTGTTGATTAAGATAGTGACGGTGCCAATGTCTTGCTTTATTTGCCGGTATGCCTCCCAAACCTCCTCTCTATTACTAACATCACATTTATAATAGTAATAATTCTCCAATGGTTCCCCTGGAGCCTCATCAACGTCCAACACCACCACTTTAGTGTTATGTTGAATAAACATATCAACCAATTCTTTTCCCAATCCTCCAGATCCTCCCGTAATTAACACGATATCTCTGTCTGGTTCATAATAATTCCCAATTACAGCATCACTTAATCGTCTGAGTGACCAATTCAACTTATATAGCAGCGAAACAAACATCCTGGTGTAGACAAAAGTAGTTTGTGGAAAGGTTGCAAAAACTGTTATCAACTTTTATTACATAAGCAGAGGGTATCGCGATGTTCGTCAGAAGATAAAGTCGAATATGGAACCCCCACAACTACTTCGAATTAAGCGGAAAAGAGGAGAAGACCCGCTACAGGCGTTGATCTTGGACTCCCAGCAGCAGGCTAAGAGGTCGAAACCAGCATCACCTATTGCTTCAGGGGCGGTAACGCCCAATGAAAATTATTATTTTAAGTTGACTAGGACTGACGATAGTAATGTAGACGGAATCCTGATTTTATTATCAGAAACCTCCAGAACCACCCAAGAACGGAATTTTGTTATACCTAATTCGCAAACAAAAGAGGATGAGATCATTCCTCACGAATTGTCGCAATTGGTCGATGATTTTGTGATTAATAATGACTTGAAGCCTAGCGAAAGAAAGAGGAGAAATCATACGGGAGCATCACCTATAATCTCCAATGAAGATGAAGATTATGTCTACGATATCTATCAGTTATCGACTATGACCAACCAAAATCACCCCAAGTCTCAGATTGGGTATATCAAGTTCTTTGACAATAGCGATGATGAGTTTAATCATTCTGAATCTGATAATGAGAGGATGTACTCCGATCACGAGGATTCTAATGCTGAAGATTACTATCAGAATGATTACCCCGAGGACGAGGATGCTGATATCGAGCCAGACATTCACAATGAGTACGGAAACACTGAACTTGAAAACGATGAGATAAATGAACTATTTGACTATGTTCAACAGGGGGACATAAATTTGGTTGATAACTACAATAGTGAGGAAGATGGTGACTATCTATTTGAGGAGGAGGAGGAGGAGGAGGAGGAGGAGGATGACGAAGACGAAGAAGACGAGAATGAGGAGTTTGAACGGCAAAAGTTCTTTGATGGCGATAGTGATGATGATTTGGCTGTCCACAGAGATAGGATCTTTGGAAAGCTACAGAAAATGATTAACGAGTAAGTATTTTAACATAGTATCAAGCAAATTTTGAGTTGTTTGAGCGTACACTACATTTTGGATTGGAAGTAAATTATCGCCAATAGCAAGCTTTGATTTTTGAATGAATGTAGGTAGACGGTTTACATTAAAGATACCATCAACCTAAGAATAATACCGTTGATCCGACAAAATAAGTACAAATCCACAAACTGAGTTTCCTACAGTAGGGGGTTTGTCAATTAGGTCAGCGAAACAAGAGGAAATCAAGACTGGATGATATTTGGGACCAGGAAATAAGACAAAAGTAACGTCCAAAAACTTAGTCAATGCACAAGCTATGAAAAAAACAGAATTCTAGAGAATGAGAGTCGTTTCATCCTTCACCGTAGTTCTATGGATTATAGAAATGCTCTTATATGATTTTTGGAACCTGTACAAACTTATGATTTCTAGGAAAAAAAATACGTGCTGTGTTTGACGCTTTCAATATCATACTCTCCTATAGAAGGCGGTGCATGTACTGTTGCTTGGACTAGAATTGGAACACGATCCTTCGGTTTCGGGGCGGTCTCCTCCTCTAGACCGGTTAAGTAGTTCACCCAGGAACTTCCTGATTTTAACCATAGTTGAGGTTTATAATTGTCTACTAGTTGCTGGTACTGCTTCATCGTTGTGTCGTTTCTAATTTCTCTATTCAACACGTCATTAATACTCCCACTACCTCTTAACTTCCTAACACCATGATACATCTCTTCGTGGTTTGTCTTGTCAAAATAAACTAAATGGTAGCAATTTCTAATTATGCTATCCAACTCTTGCTTTAGTCTGTTAGTTATGTTTGATGTGTGTAAGTACACAAATTCTTGCCGTAGTATTTCACCCAATCTTTCAACTTGGTCAGGGGTTGTCCAGAATGAATCGTGAACAGCTGCAAACGGAATGTTCTCCTTCTGGCATGAGTTACAAGTCAAAAAAAGATGGCTAGCGTCGAGAGAGTGAACAAAATTTGGAGCAACACTGTTAAATTGCTTTCTTGAGTTGATCTTCTTGGTCCCATTGTTTCTTAGTGTGAGGTACTGCAACGGAGTTGCCACTGATGATTTGGGCTCTGTAAAATACATTTGAATAACTGGAAATCTCGTTAAGGTTGTCCACATCATTGGCTTCTTGGAACGGTAGTTTTTGAAATCGATATCAGCGAGATCTTTTGGTTTTTCTATCGACACTATTACTCGTTCACAGCTAGAAACAAGCCATCTACGGATATAATTGGCATTTTCAAATAACTTATCAAGGGATAATTTGATTAATTTAGCCAAACGGAACAAAATATGATGTTTTCTACTATGGAATACCTCTATTTCTTGTTCGGTAAGAGTTCCTTCCAAGTTGATACCATTAAAGGTATCCTCCATTTGCTTTACAGCCCCATAAACGGTGACCCCGTAGACTGAGGTCATAATCGGACGTTTGACTATTTTTCTTGACAAAACCTTGCTTAATATTTTGTCGTCTTCAGCAGATAAGTTGAGTTTCGATAACAAAAACTCCAATACGTCGGTATAAACGTCTTCCTTCTTCCCCGTGGGAAGTAAATTCACTGCCTTAGCCCCTTGTATATCTCTTCCCATTGCAGCATAATGCTGGAGTCCATTGCACGATCCATCCAAATGAATAGGCAAACGAGATTTGAAACTCTTGTCATCACCCGAGGCTTCGATGGCTTGTATTTCGAAACAGTGTCTCAAAAACTGCCATGGATTTTCTGCCTCTTTCCACCACAGGAAACCAACGGGATCTTTGGCGGAATTCAAAATATTTTCCAAATTATCCTTTACGAATTTAACCCGTTCATTGAACCCTAGTTTGTCTTGCCCATACAACCCTGCTGCCTGATACTTTATCCAGGCGTAACCATTATCACCCAACAGCGTTGAGTGCCAAAACTGGAGCATTGATCTAACTAAGTCTTCATCTTGGTAACTTAGATGTGACACCAACGGATAACATCGACTTCTGAAGTCGACCGCATGAGGAAAATACATTATGTTGTCATCAAATGCATTCATTAACTGGATAGATCTCTCGTATTTATCTCTGAGAGACTTTAATGGTATAGAAGTCTTGGTTCTGGGTAACAGCTTAATTGAGCTTCCAGGAATATTTAGAAAACCATCCTCATACTCAATGACCTCAGATAAAACTTCTCGGATACAGGGATTTATACACCATGGTATGGAACTGAGGTAGTCTAAATTGGAATACATGAAATCTAGTTGTCCGCTTCTGCTAAAAGATCGTAAGTATTCAACGTAGATACTCTCATTGTGAAACACCACCGGTCTTAAATTGTTCAAATAACCTCCATCGTCGGGAGCTGTCCACTTCTTAGGAGGATGTATCATGGGTAAATAAACTGGAGCATGAGTAATTTCCTCAAGATACTGGAACTTGTTATAAATATACGGATTCAAGAAAACTTTTCCTACAATTTTCTTTGGATACCTTATGATTTGATGAGTAAGTAGTCTGTCCATATCATGAACAACTTGTTTTTCTTGGTTTTCGTTATAAACAAACGTTTCAGGAACGGTAACTTTACAGTGAGATATAAACTTCTTGAAAATTGCTGCAAATAATATCATAAATTCCTTATCTGCCACGGGAATATCAGTTCCTACTTTCGATTTTAACGACCTTTTGAAGCTATCGGTTACCTTTCGTAGAACTATCGACATAGTGGAAGATCCACTTTTGGACTGGATAAGTAACGACAAGCAGCTGTTTAGTATGATGTTTGTCGTGGATGCAAATCCCACGACTTTCAACCAGTAGTGATGTTTAATAATGATTTTGTCGTCGGGGTTAGAACCATCTAGCGTAGCGAAAGTATCAGAAAACTTGAGCCACTGTTCAATCATTTCAGTGTTTTTCAACCCAAATTTAGACATTAAGCTAGTAGCATGAGGGTTTGTCGGCATATTCAAACAATGTAGTTCGATTTTATTCTGCTTATCCCGATTGTGACGGAGGTAATCTTGCATGAAAAGTTCCTTTCCTTCATCATCAAGTTCTTCATAATGCTCAAATAACGGTTTATTCAATCGTTTATAAGGTTCGTTAATATAATTACACAACTGATTTAGGTCCATAGAAGTGATATCGATATCCGGTCGGGCGAATTTCAGTTCAACTTTACCAGAACTTATAGCATCAGCCAACTCCTTGATTCTGGGAGAATAATGGGCATTCATTCCAAAGTCAAGCTTATCGTAGTTTATCTGTTTCATCACATTTGCGATATGATTAATGATCGGACTATTATTTTCTCCCGGAAATTTCAAGTTTTTGTAACTATGTACTAAACATATACTCAAATTCTGCAACACATGGGTATTGTTGAATGTAACAATTCTAAAGTCATCGACAACCTGTCTTAAATCGTAAAAATTAATGAATTTAGGAAACCTTAAGTAGTTATTCAAGAATAAATTGAGACATTGTAATTTGGTAATGTTATCAGCAACATCATATACTTCGACCAATTTGTCTCGCTGCTGCTTTAGATTGTTAGTTTTTAACGTATATAGAAATTGGCTAACCACTCTATTGTGCTGCTTAGCGGGACTTAGTAGATTAAGAGTCTCTAGCGGTCGATTTACCTGCTTAAGCATCGCATTCTGTGTGCGATGTTTCGCTTTCGTCTTATTTTCCCATATTCTCTGAACCACACATATCCCACAGTTGTGGTTTTACTCGTCAACATCCATCCTCCGAGATTACTAGTCATTGAATGATGTATCCCACAAATCAAGGGAAATTATATTCGGGTACAAACCCTGTTAGGTCACATGCATTTATGTGACAGCATATTGCGCGCGGTTGGTGATGCAGAGTCGAGATTATCTGGCAGAAAATTTTTCAGATTGAGAAAGTAACTGTAGTCAATAATGGGTAGAGTTATTCGTAATCAAAGAAAGGGTGCTGGATCTATCTTTACCTCCCATACTAAAGGTAGAAAAGGTGCTGCCAAGTTGAGAACCTTGGATTATGCTGAACGTCATGGTTACATCCGTGGGGTCGTTAAACAAATCATCCACGATCCAGGTAGAGGTGCTCCATTGGCCAAAGTTGTCTTCAGAGATCCTTACAAGTACAAATTAAGAGAAGAAACTTTCATTGCTAACGAAGGTGTTTACACTGGTCAATTTATCTATGCTGGTAAAAAAGCTTCGTTGAACATTGGTAACATTTTGCCATTAGGTTCTTTACCAG
>JAJMSJ010000049.1:0-36894 GCA_030578535.1 Yamadazyma tumulicola
GTTGTGAAAGTTTGTAAAACGGCTGTATTTGTCGATTTCACAGTATTGGCTGCATTGATTTTTTTTTATGGATAAATTTGGGTTACAATGCAAGGAGTAACAAAGCCAAAATGAATTGATGTAATAGTGTTTGGCTAAAGGAGATAAGTGACAGAAATTGACCTATAGTCATAAGGTTATTTCATTGTTAACTTGTTTCTTAATCTCGAACCCTGGGGAACTTACACTTTATATAGAACAACACTACAGGTGACCCTTTTGCCCAATAGGTGATCCTCTGCCATTCATCTATATCGAACCACTCTTGACACGTATCCCGTGACACCTATGTCGTAATGAGGACATCCGAATTTAGAGATTGAGTATAAATCATTTAGAAACCGTGTAGAATTTTATTCTTTCAAGTAGAACAGTACTGCATCTTTCCGCATAGGAATTTCGTTACTCTATAAGGCATATGTGCCAACATTTATCTTGTGACATCTATCTGGTAACACATTGCTGTGGTTTTACTATGGGTATCCAGTCTGGCTTTATCTTAGAGTTGTTAAGATATACATGTCACGTGTGGTATGATACGAGATGATATTGGTGACAAGACAATATCTACGGCAAAAGTGGTGGACAATAGGTCCTGGCAAAATAACCCTGTTGTTCTATATAGAGAGTGAGTTCCCAAAGATCAGGGATTTAAAGAAACAACTTTTAATATAATATTAACGATATGTCATCCGTACAACCAGATAGTACGGAAGTTTTAGCCAGATACTCTTTAAGGTTCCCTCAACAAAAGTTCACTATATCAGGTGTAAATTGTGGCCTCCCAGAGTCAAATTTAAGCAAAAGAAATTGTTGTGTATTTACGGTCCAACGGTGCCACCCTTCAGACAGTTATTCAGGGTAATGTGGTATACATTTTCACATACTTGTTTTGAGTAGAATGTGTCCAGGGGTCATTAATGAACCACTCTCTTCAAAATTCGCTTTCGTCCATTTCCAACTCAGCTTCAATAATGATACAGGGATTCGTCGTAAGAATATACGCAACAATATACAACTGTCAATGACATGTAGTAACAACTTACGTGAACCCTCGGGCTCACGCGTTGACACTGATTGAGTTGATCTTAATATATGGTAAAATCGTAAAGATGAACACATCAACAAATAAAATTATATACTATAAATACGGGTTGAGGAAATGAACACTTACTTTGTCTAGGAATAAACTTTCTGTTCTTTGAATACTCCAACCTAAATAAGTCATCTAAAGGCTAGGCTTTCAACCCCTTTGAAAAATGTCTAGTCTATTGATAGTTTTGAATTTGACTTTTGCAACAAAGCACGGAGTTCTATCCAAGTTCTAGTGGACTTTAGGGGCTTTTTACCTTGTATTGTATCAGCCACATAAGTAGTTATCGATGTGTGGGAATGTTAATTTGTACATATCGGTAAATAAAGTGAAATTTGCATTTTGGTTTTATATTGTAGCTTGGGAAGTCAAATGTGCCATTTACCTTGAAACCAATTGGACATGGAACGAAAGCATGAAACAACTAGTATCGTAATGACTGTTTAACAATGAGTTCTGTCTCTTAACAATAATAGGGCAGACACTACAAACTTATACCAATTCAAGTATCCTAAACACAGAAAAATGATTTTTGTGCTTGTTCCAACACAAGCCAATGGATGACCAAAATATATGTGTGAAAATTGCTCATGGCTGAAAGCACCTGAAGAAACGAACTTACACATGTCGTTCATGATTTATTTAAACCAAAAAGCAGAATTCCATTACAGTAATAACTTGCCTAAAGTGAGGCTACATTACAGCTTGTTATTTTGTTGCTTGTTACACCAAAGGAGGTGTACTTTCAGCCAATAAGGAAGTACACGGAGCATAGCTGGGATTGACCGGAAGAGAATATGGTATCGATTACTATGTATTGAAAAAAACGAAATATAGAAGTACAATCTGCGATTGTGTCACGAAAGGTAATAGAAAGACAACTTCCATTTTTATTTTCAAATCAAAAGACGTGTTCTCTTAAGTTGATTCTTTAAAGTTGTCAAGTAGAGCAAATTACCACTTAATCCAATTGCTGCAATCATGTTATTGTATAGCAGAGCAAATTGAATTTACCATTATGAATAATCTTAACACCGAAATATGCCTAGTGCATCATACAGTGCAGGGCAGCTGGACTAAAACGATTGCAATAGTCAACGCTAGAACGAATCTAAAATGACACATTCAAGTACGAACTCCATTCCTATCTCATGGGTGTCCTACGGAATCCAGAAATGTGTTTTCCCGTATTGCCAAAGAAGTGATACTCGATAATGTCCTAAGGAAGTTAGAGGGTGAAACTTACTATTTGAGGCTCAAATACGAATGTCAACGAGTACTCACGAACGACTAAGAAATCATAGAATTGAGTGATTTTATATTCAAGATAAACTTTAGATAGAATTCACTTATAATTTTTGCATAGCAGCAATATCAGTAGATTGAACATTTTCTGTGTCATCCTCGATCTCTTGTTGTAATTCATCTAATGAAACTTTAGCGTCTTCGACGACAAGATTAATTTGCAACTTTTTGATACCGAAACCGACAGGGATAAATTGGTGAGCACCCCAAACTAAACCGTCTTTCTCAATGGACTTCACGTTGGCTAACAATTGTTCCAAATCCGTTTCATCAGACCATGTTTTGACATCTAAAGTGACTAGAGACTTAGCAGCTGGTTTAGGGCCCTTGGCTGCTTTTTTGGCAGCATACTCAGCTAATCTTTGTTCCTTTAATTTTTCAGCCTCTTCATCGACTTCATCATCAGAACCAAATAAATCAACATCTTCGTCGTCATCATCATCTCCTCTGACTTCTTCGGCAACAGAAGCGGAACCTGCTGGTAACGATTCGAAATCTGAAGTAAATGAGTGAATGTGATTTAACCATTTGGTGAATTGGGGAAATTGTTTCTGAAAAGCTTTGTAAACGGTAACATCAGCTTGAGTAGCTTTTGAACTTGAAATGTTAGTACTGATTTTTCCATCGAACATATTCCCTGATTTCAGCAATGTAGTCTAGTATGGTCAGAAATGTATATTTAAATCTTCTTTGTCACTCATGCGGTGGGTCTTAAGCACCTCATAAACACGGACCAAAGATTACAATCATCATTTGATCCTTTACTACCTCGTTTTTGTTAACTTCTTTGAAAATTGGACCGCCAGAATATTTTTCTTTTATCTCAGGGTGAACACAGCACATTAGGGAAACTACTACATCCAGTGACTTAACATCACAAAAGGATAAGTACTTCAACAAATGATCTGAGTACAAAACTCCTGGATAGCAGTCATATTATTGGACGGAAAGAATCCAATTAAGATGAACTATCAGTTGGAACCTTCTTTCATAGTTACATACCCGTCAATATAAGATTTATCAGCTAAGAACTCGTTCAAAGCTTTGATAGATTCCACTTTTGAAAAATCGGAGAAAGACATTTTGTATCAGTTTATTGGAAAATTTTTCAACGTTTCCTCGCAGTTCATTTCTGATGCGGCCTAAAGTTTACGCGCAAGACCCATATCATTGTTAAAAATGACTTATTATCGGGGTAAATTTCAGCACATAATAAGTTTTGCAGCCACCCACTCTTTTTTTATCTGCAAAGTGTACATTACTAGCCTAAATAAGTACGTGAGTTACACAAATTTCCATTGACTACATTCGAAGGATGCATAACATCTAAATTCGTTACTAAGTCCATTTTTATGCTCAGGATAAAAATCAGTAACTTTGGTTTCTGGATAATTTCTCATCACTACATCTTTCATCCTTTCACCAGTGGATGATACTAATTTGAATTGTAGAGTCCCATCTTTCGTTTTCAAAGAATTATCCTTGACTAGTAAATTCCTAGCAGTTTGAGCCGATTTGTTCTGACATTCTTCTTCAAGAAAGGGAGGGTCGATCAACAATCTGTGACATGTGTGTCTGAGCATTTCAGGAATTTCGTTGGGTTTGTTATAATCATATTCGAAAAAATGATCATCACCAAGAACTCTGAACCGAGTGTCATATTCTAACAAATAGATGTGCCTTGTTGGAATTTCACTTTCATCAAAGTTCTTGATTGCAGCATAAACTGCTGGTGCACTAGCGACTACTACTACTGTGTTTTCATCAGCCCCTTCCAACAAAGCTTTGCCCAAAATTTTTGAGGTTTCATCGCTATACCAGAATTGTGAGAGCTGCCAATTTTCCTGGAATAAATCGATAGTGACACTCTTCTTGCGGTCTTCGAATTTTTCCTCCGACTGTTGGTATAATTTTTCAAAATTTTGAGTTCTTTCTTGTTCTTCTTTCTGAAACTCTTGTAATGCAGCCAATGTGTGGCTAGACAAGGTTAATGGTTCATCATCCGACTCCATTTTTTTTTATTTAATTTCACTATTCTTTAGGGTCAATTCTGGATAAAATGCCAGAAAAAAAAGATGAGGTATCACCAAATACGACATAGCGACACTCGATATCGCATTTCGAATCCCACGCAATTCAGGAGGTCAAACGAGATTTCGAATATACTTGTTATGACGGGATTTATTTGTACTCCCATTGAGCTATCTTCATTTCTATTGGAGAAACTATCATTCTCGGGGAATACTGGGCTAACCTTGAATGAATTGTGGAGCTACTGCAACCAAAAACTGGGCCAAACAATTGACGAATTTCAAAAACAAATTGTCTGGCAGTGGTTATTCTTTAGCGATGAGTACTCTAATAGCTTATTCATATGGAACCGCAATAGAAAGATTATACCTGCAGTTGAATACCGAAGCTTTTTGCAGAATCAATTAAGTGATGAAAATGCAATCAGAGTTTTTGCTACTTCAGATACTCAATGGGGCTATCTAGTAGGAAAAGATGTTTCTGATCAAATGAAGGCACAATTGGGAAAGCTACCTTATGAATTGCTTTGTGCTATCGCTCAGAGAGGGCATGACGGAGTATTTGCGGCTGATTTGCACAAACTAACAGGCCAAGACCCTCGCTCCTTGACACCAAGATTGAAAAAGTTGGAAGAGTTGAACCTCATAGTCAGAAAGGCGGCTTATAGCAAAACCTTAGGCAACACTTCCTTATGTATACATATCAAGTTTGCTAATGAAAGTTCCGAAGTCTCAACCATTGATGTTGAAGATTTTAAAATCACTAGGGATGCTAGTAAGCTTAGACCTTTGATTGTGAAAAAAGTTAAAGAGGCTCCCAATCAATTAAGATCCTTACGAGATTTGAGATTCGAATTTGGATTGGGAGAAAGTAAATCAACATCGAGATTTTTTCGAAGCATTGTCGGCACCCTTTGTTCTCAGGCTTACTTGAGAAAGGTAATGGCTAAGCAACATGATGGTCAATTGTATTACTGTGTTCAATTTGTAAGGGATATGTCAGGTGATGATGGTGAAAGGTCAACGAACTTTTTGGATTTTTTTGGCATTGACGAAGACGAAGACACGAACGAGGAACAGCAACAACAATTGTTACCCGTATACTCAGATGTATTTCCTATCACCAATCAAATTTACCAATTAATCAATTCTCAGACAAATGGCTCCAGCTCTATGGCTATGGCGAAAGAACTCACTGGAATAACAGAACACCGTGCCTACGTAAGGTTATTGGATCCAATTACATCAGCTGTTATCGAAAATAATCAAGAAAGAAATTTGAAAAAACTAGAGATTTATGCTGGGGCAAAGATTAAGAGAACGTTTGACTTCGAAGGAAAATTCAAGTTTTACAGATATTTTGGTGAAGGTAACGAGCCAATTTCAGAGAAATTCAACATCTCTATGAACGAAATCCGTTCACTATCCAAATTGAATAAAGAAATGTATATTCCAATAGGTAAATTAATGAATGGCAGCCTATTATATGACAACAAAAGAAAGGCTGAAATGGGGGAACCAAAGCCAATGAAGAGAGTTAAATCTACTCGAAAAGCGAAGAGAAATTTGCGGTCAAACACACAGGAAGACCAGAAAATAGATGCACAGAATACGCCTATCGTTGAAGGGTTAGAAAATTCAAAGGTATTGAACAATTCGTCGGAGAGAAATTCACTTTCGGAATTTCTACCACCTCTTAACTTCGCTATTGAAGGTAAATCTAAAACATCCATTGATAAACCAGGACCCCCGAATCCGGTATCACTAAAGGCACTAAAAAGAAGGCAAGTGTTGCTAGAAATCATCAGAGAGAATGATGGTGTGGTCTTTACTTCAGCAAATTTGCGCAGAAGTGTTGATAAAAGACTCAACAGTGGATATGAAACCGACAATAAAACTTTAGGCAGAGATATTGCCTCTATGGTACACGACAACTTATTGAACTGTCAGGATGTCAGAACTATAAAAAGTGGAAAACCAATTACCAGAAAATTGTTGATTCTTAGTGACCCTCGACCTCTGGAAGATAGAATTGAACAGGTCAGATCGAAAGCAGAGTCAGATAGCGGTCTTGATGGAAGGATAGTGGTTGATTATAATAATGTTCCCCATGCAGAAGCCGACGTAACGATATTTGTCAACAGACCTAAAAAAAGAAGATTGGAAGTCCTTTCTAAACCCCACGATTCCACCAGGAAGACCATTTCTGGTAGAGCCAACATTAAACGGGAAATCAATCATGAAACTGCGCTCAATATCAGTGTTCAACCTGAACTCAAATTAAATTCAAAGCTTAAACGAACAAAATCGACTACGGCAGATTCTGACATTAAATCATTTGATGACGTTGTCAATGCAAAAATAAAGTTCAAAGAGAAGAAGAAGAGCAAAAAAGTTCCAGGACCTAATGGTACAGGAATTGGTGTAAGAAAAACACGAACTGTAACATTATCAGATGACGATTCTTCGATGATATTTAGAATTTTCATTATATGTAGAACTTTCAAGAGAAGCATTGACTACGATCATCTTGCTAGCTATTTCACTGGATTTCAAAGTAAAGACTTACAACAAAAATGGGCTATTATTCGGAAAAATCGAGGAGGAAGTGAAGCCGTTACCAAAGGGATTAGAAGATTTGAAAAAATTGTTTCAAGAGCAGCAGATCTTGGAAAGATATCACCTCAACACTTGAATCCAATAGACTATAGATTTTTCTTGGAGTTATGGGACATAATGGACTCCACAGTCTTCAAATATTCTCCAAGGAGACTATTCTACCACCCTGAAGACAATTATGATGACTATGCAGTGATTAAGGTCAATTGTGTAATACCACCCATGTTTGAAGAACTCGCGTTTAATTCCATGGTTCAAAAAGATGAAGCATTATCAAATTATCCGTTCTTCTTTTCCTCCAACAAGACTTTGGTATATGATACCGAGGCTGACTTCATCAGGACCACCCTCAATGCCTTAGCCAATGAACAGAACTTCTCAAAAGACCTATTGGAGAAACTTTTCGGTATTGATCAGGCAGTTAAGGTCAAGGAAACAGTTGAAGTAATGCTTAGTGATCGTGATGCTCTCTTGGTGGACCACAATTTTAGATTCACCTCAAAATTTAGCAATACACTTTGCCCATCAAAGATAAGAAAGCAGTTCAACCAAAGTTCAGATTTTTTTGAAAAGTTAGAGTCATTGTTCGATAAAGACATAGGGGTGATTATCTCCCATGGAATCAATGACAGTAACATGATGTCCTTGTTAAACTTGGTGTCTAATTTCGAAGTCACACCGGTTCACATCGACAAGACCTACAAGTTTACTGGCTATGAATCACGATTAATCGATAAATCTAACTTAGAGTGTGATATAGTGATAACTGGTAAGCCCATCAACCACAAATTTAAGCACGTTCCGGTTCCCACGGGCAAAGTTGCCTCGCATGTGTGGTACAAATCGGATGCTTCAGTGGATACAGAGCTTTGGACAAAAATCATAGTTTCATTAGTGTGGCATATTTTATTCCGTCCCGGGATTCAATTATTTGACTTATATTTTAAGTTTAAGACTGTATTAACACACAGGGATCTTTGTGCTGTGCTTGAGTGGTTACACCAGTCCGGTTATGTGGAGAAAGGTAAGTATGACGATTATTTGGTAACTAGTAACTATTGGTTTTCGATCACTGTCTAGATCATGTATTGAGTGGTTATGTATATGTTTCTAATTCAATAAAACTTGGAAGCTCTTTCTCTTCAATTAGACAACATCAAATTTGTTAGTGAAGTTTCGCGAGTCTAGGAAAAACTTCAATATCTCATCTTCACTTTTCTTAAAATGGGTCTCGCAGGAACCAAAGTGAAACAAAGGTTTGGATCCGATCCAAGAAACACTAACTGGTCCAATAACAAGTCTCGGTTCGGACATAAATATTTGGAAAAGTTAGGCTGGGAACCTGGTAAAGGTTTGGGGTTGGTTGAGCATGCAATTACTTCTCATGTTAAAATTTCCATCAAAGATGATAATGTCGGACTAGGAGCTAAAATAAAGAGAATGAATGCAGATTCATTCGACGAAGATACAACCCATGGATTGGATGCCTTTCAAAGAATTCTAGGCAGGTTAAATGGTAGGGAAAGCAAAGTTGAGAAGGAGTTAGAGAGACAAAGAAAGAATAAGATTATCAATGGTAAGTTAGGAATACAGTTTGTAAAAGGTGATGTATTGAAAAGTACATGGGATGTCAACGCCAAAAAATTCAAAGAGGATGATGATGCCACATTCAAGAAGAGTGGCAAGAGAAAACGAGAAAACACAGAAACGAATTTGACTGAAATAAAGAAACTAAAAAGTAACGAAAAGAAAGAAGAGAAAGTAAAGAAAGTAAAGAAAGTAAAGAAAGAGAAGAAAGAGAAGAAAGAGAAGAAAGAGAAGAAAGAGAAGAAAGAGAAGAAAGAGAAGAAAGAGAAGAAAGAGAAGAAAGAGAAGAAAGAGAACGAAAAGAAAGCCCAACAATCATCGGATCCCTTCTCAGTCGACGAGGAATCCTCAAAAGTAGATCGACTTGTTGCAACCAGATTATCTGCTCGTTCTAAATACATTAAACAAAAGAGAGCTTCAGTTATGGACCAAAAATCACTCAATGAGATATTTATGATTACGAATCAATAGAACAGACTACAAATAGAAAGTTTCAATTCCACTATAAAAACATCACGACCACAGAAGTGCTCTACATGAAGATGACTGAAATACCACCGATAAAGGAAGTAGTTGCCGCAGTTAAACCGATTAATTGACCAACTGACCAATAGCCTATGGTGACAGCCGAGGAATTCTTTGAGCTTGATGAATCTGAACCAGACGTTGAGGTGCTGAAGCCAGATGATTTTGAGGAGGAACCTGAGGAACTGGAGCCCGATCCAGAAGCTTTTGCAGCACAAGTAGAATCTGATTTGGCACTCTTGTTGATGGATGCAGAACCACTGAAGTTGCAGGCTGACTCATTTTCATCTTGGTCTTTATAGTATTCATTCAAGACATATGACAACTTGTCTTTTTCAGAACAGTACGAATAATCTCCATAAGTACCATTTTCGGCATCGCCAGTAATCCCGCTACAGTCTATTTTTGAGCAAATGTAACCATACAAGTCACCATAGTCTTCTTCTTCTACATCCTCTGCAAGAACACACAGCAATGAAGAAGCCATACATTCACAAACGTCTTCGTCAGGTGTTGGTGGCAAATCACTAGAAGCTTTCCAGGTAGCAGCCGAAGTAGGACAAGCTAAGGTTTTTGTAGACTCAGCACTTGAAGCCTGAGCTAATGATGGGGAAATGTTGTTCATTTCTGAAGAGTAGTATTTATAGTCTTCCATAGTACTAACATCATTTCCGTCAACCGAAACCAAGCCGTAATTATTTTCCTCCTCAAAATACATATAAACGATACCCCCAGACCAAACATCAGTCATTTCGTCACCAAAAATGGTTCCAATTTCAGTAAACTTCCGTGGAGATTCGGCAATACAGCCATATTCAGAAAAGAAGACAGGGATTGTCAAATTTTTGTATTCTTCGGTTCTTGCCTCGTAACCGGAACTTTGAAAAGATGAATCTCCACACCATTCATACATGTTTATACCAAAGAAATCAGCTCTTTCATCTAAGTCACCACAAGCAAAATAGTCAGCGATTGCTACTCTAATGTCTTCATCATCGTTGGAGGAATATCCGACGGGAATTTTTCTATACTTCTTATCAGAGATGTATCTTTTGGTATCTCTAACAGCAGCTTTAACAAATGCTGAAGCTTCAGTATTGCTTTTGTTGTTGCTGACTTCATTTCCAGCAAAGAAACCCAAAACATTACTATAATTAGCAAACATATCAACCACATCTGTGTATCTTTTGTATAAATCAAGATTCCATTCTGGGGAATTTCTATTGACGGATAGTACTGGTTCAGAAAGATCAGCAATAATATAAATTCCTGCGTCGGTAAAAATTTTCATACATTCATCATGATTCAAACTGGTGTTCACTGCATAGACCCTCAATGCATTAGTGTTCGAATCCTGGAAGTATTTGACATCTCTTTTACAAGCAGCGGCATCAGCCAATGGGTCGTTGATATTATTTGTTTCACTTGAGCCATTAGCCGTATTTTGTTGGTAAGCAATACCTCTGATCAAGAACTGAGTTCCATTGTCAGCGTAGTAGAATTTATTGCCAATGACTTCAACTTCGGGTAATTCAGCTGTCAAAACAAGACTTGACAAACAAGAAATTAACAAGAAAACGAGTGAATAGTTGTTTTTTAACATTTTCAGCGATTGAATATAATTTCTTTTTTCGTTTAATGTCTTAAATGTAACTGTGACACAAAGGTATCAAGAAAAACTTAATCAAACAAATTTGAGTGCCAAAATATAAAAAATTGTATACACTGGTGGTTGGAATATACTTATAGTGTTTAAAATTTTTAATTTGATCAGTTCACGAAACACGAAATAATCGAGCTTTTGTCACTTGCTTTGAAGTAGGCTATAAAAAATTATGAGTTCCATCACCCATAACCTGCTTGACTATGAGTGGTCTAAAGCATTGTGGTGTTAAATTGACAGAGATCAAAATTTCGCAATAAGGGCTGTCAATCACCAAATAGGCAAAAAATACTACCACCTACTTAATCGAGTGAAAATTTAATCACTAATGCGTTGATGCTCTATTTTTAAACGTTAAACTATTATGTCAGTGAAATCTAGGGGTGGATGCAACAGTTTCTCAATGGCAACTTGTAGAGTGATCATTAAGTGCATCATTCAAAGCTACAATTTGATGTTTTTGTTTCCCTTCGCATAGTTGCTCTATTCTTTGAAACAATCCTCAACTAATCAATCTTTGAAAAAGAAAGGGTGATAGCACGACCATAGCCGAACTTGACGTGAAATATCGCGATGAATATAACTACAAAGAACGGTAACACCGTTATTTTAGGGGGCTTTACAGTTGATGACGAGACGAGATGTAGTCATTATCATAGTTTGTTGGACATCATGGCCATCAAATTCAAATGCTGTAATGCTTATTTTCCTTGTTATCAGTGTCACGATGAAATGACAAACTCCGCAAAAGTCTGTGCTAATAAACTGATGCCCAAGTCGGTTGTCAAAGCAATAAAGCAGGGATCGCTAAATTTAACCCCTCACCCATTACAACGCTGGAACCGCCAGGAGCTTAAGCTGGAGTTAGTGATACTATGCGGTCAATGCAAATTAGAGATGACGTTTTATGATTACACTTCGTTGATTTGCCAATGTGGAGGGAAGTTCAATCCAGGCTGCAAACATCACTATCATTTGTATTTTGATATAGACCGCTGTTGAGTGCTTGACTGATTGATAAGCCATTTCCGATACTTCATTCTCTATTGTCAATTTCCGAGGAAATGTGACATCAGATGACAAATAAAAGGTTGCATTCACACTGCCTCCTTGATTTTTATACATGCCGTATTGCCTACTGCGGCCCTCCGCGATGGTACGGCCCCACGGTGGGAAAAGAAACATCCTCGACTCAGCTTGGCGCGAATGTTATATGTTGGAAATTCTGCGCTATATTTCATCACAAAACATAATTCAACCGATATTGTAACGTTGAATGAATCACAATAAGGTACTGACCATAGTTATCCATTATACATTTCTCAACAGACATACAATTGAAAGTCCGCCAAAATGAAAAATTTAATAATCATTTCCGGAATCCCTAAGCAAGATTTCTCCAGTAAGATTAAAGCACTACAAGCATTGGTAAGTAATGAAAATGTAGTGAATTGGTCAAATTTACCATTCTTGCAAAGGACAATCATAATCTGTAATAATGAACTCAATGCGTTTAAATTACTCGACTTTTTAATCAGTAATAAGCTACAGTTGGGAATAAACAGTTATGAACTAATCATTAAAGAGAACTTTACGAAAATATCCAATAATCTTGAAGTCGACAAAACTGTCGATTTGCATTATGAAAATCCGGTCTTAAAACCAAAAATACCGGATTTAAAATTGGACACCTGCACGGAATCAAAGTTCCCCTTACCAAGCCCAACCAGTCCTACCATAACCATTCTGATGAGTCCATAAACTACTATAAGAAAAATTCATAGAACTGTACAATAAACGTATTTATTTTGGACAGATTTGCGGACTATATTCAGGCTTATTAGGTAGTGGCGAGAAAAAACATATACCATATATTCATACATCGAGACAAAACAGATAGATAAAGATTTCAAGGATCAACAGAATCATTGTCTACTTTCTTTGACCATAAGCCTTGGTTGCATAGTCGCCGTCAATGACAATCAAATCTTGAGCTCTATAGTCAAATTTCTTGGTGAAGTAGCTCTCCAAAATACTCTTGGTACCTAAACTGTACCTAAGTTCAGAATCCAATGAGCATCCGCTGATATGTTGAGTCATAGCATTACCAGAGTAACCATTGGGCCGTTTCAAGTCTAACCATGGGTGATTCAGACCTGGTGGCTGAGGATACCACACATCACCGCCATATCCTAGTAATTTACCTGATTTAACGGCATCGTTGACATCCTGAGCATTACATACAGCACCTCTTGCGGTATTAACCAACCAAGCTTCATCTTTCATGTGGTGTATCAAATTCTTATCGAACAATCCAAAGGTCTTCTCATGCAATGGACAGTTAATTGTAACTACATCACATCTACTGACCATGTCCTCCAAACTTTCCACACGCTCCAAAATTTTATCTTTGCCATTAAATAACTTAGACGCAGCATTGAGTTTATCAACAGCACCCTGGGGTAACTCCTGATAATCGAAGTAGTATAATTTTTTAGGATTGAATGCTACTAATCTTTCCAAAATTCTGTAGCCAATTCTACCAGCACCAACTGTACCAACGACTTTGTCTTCGATATCATACTCATCCCTAGCAGCCGCTGCGATGTCCCATTCACCTTTCAATGCTATATCGTGCGCTGAAGGATAATTTCTAACCAAATTCAAAATCGTCATTATGGCATGCTCAGCTACCGATACAACATTGGAACCTGTTACTTCGGCCACAGTAATGTTTTTGGCATTAGCTGCATTTAAATCAATATGATCCGACCCTACCCCTGCGGTAATACATAACTTCAAATTCCTTGCTTTGGCAATTCTTTCCTTGGTAATATAGGCAGGGAAGAAGGGTGTTGTGATAACGACTTCGGCATCTTCTATCTCCTTCTCTACCACTGAATTTTCGCCATCTTTATCCGTTGTAGTAACCAATTCATATCCATTATCCTCGACTAGCTTCCTGATGCCTAATTCGTTTTCAGCGCATCCCAATAACTTTTTCTGTTCGTAGGCATGGTGTCCCCCCTTGAATAGTACTAACAAAACCTTTCCTTTGGCCATAATAACGGATATGTTAAGTATAAAGGTTCTCAAGATTTCGTATCTTGTCTTAAGTCAATAAGGCATTACAGTAAGGAATCAAGTGTCTTTATAGTTTTTGCAATTATTGTCAAAAATGCAAGAAATCCCCACAAAATCTCCAACCCTCATTCACAATTTCTATTCTGGGTGATTCTTGCAGAAAAGGACAACCAGATGACTAACTTTTGTTAACTGAAATTTCCAGCTTGGCAACTGCCACTAGCTTATTCGGATAAAATCTTCAATACACCGAAGTGTGTACTTGTTGTTGGTCTTACATTCAATTTAAAAAGGATCACCCGCATTTAGGAGCCCATTGCGAAAAGTGGAATTGTCGGGGTTTGACAAATCTGGCAGCTGCAACAAGCTTTCGGATAAGTTAAATGGCTACTAAGATCGTGGCTATAATTGCTTTCTGCTAAGAGAGACTTTGTCAGGGCACAAGGCTCAAGGAAAGTCCCATAGGATAAAAGAAATTATTCCATTGCATGCAATCAACAACTCTCCAGGAAGAATCGGCTACAGTGGCGTTAAGGACAACGAATATAGTCTTTTACAAAATGTCTACAAGTTCGTGGAAAAAAGTGGTGATGCGATAACGATAACAAATTTCGCAATATGAAACGAAGGTCGAATATTAAGTCCCGTATGGGATGTGAAGCATGTAAGGCGCGCAGAAAGAAGTGTGATGAGTTGAAGCCCCAATGCTCTGCTTGCATTCAAAGGAGTCTCTGCTGCAAATACGAAACAAAATATTATTGGTATGCTAAAGATCAGAAAACGATTGTCGGAACAAAGCTTCTTCCAATAGACGACTGCAGTCATTTCATTATATTCAACTTCAAACATTTGAGGCTACTCCAACATGTCAAGAACAATCCTGTTGAAAAGTGTGGATTCAATTTTGAACGGAGTTTACACCATCGTTCATTTTCTACAGAAGAGAAGCTTGAACTTGATATCGAGAACAATTTATTTGATCATTATGTCAAGGTAATCAGTGAAAAGAAAGTGTTCAGCAATAATCAGATGAACGAATTCAAAAGTATTATTATACCTCATAGCTATATATGCCCCTCATTGTTCAAAACTGTAATTGCAATTTCTGCTTCTGATTTAATAAGGAAATTTCCAGCTCGAGGTGATTATTATTCAAGTATTACTAATCAATATAAGAACGATGCAATAAATACAATGTACAACATGTTGGACAACCCGAGTCAAGAAAACATCAATGAAATCATTGTTTGTATTTTGCTATTGTGCTCCTTGGAGCTTGGTGAACGGAGTAATTATTGGGTATACTACTTGAAGGAAGCTTGCATCATATTTCAAGGGATTTCAGAAGAATCCATCATTGGTACTCCAACGTTGTTCTTCTGTTACAGATACTTTTCTCTAAGGTATATCTTATTATTAACCACCTTGAACAAACAAGAAATTCAAATAATACTCAATAATTTTGCCTTACCAATTATAAACCGAATCTTTGACAACGACATTATAGACTACATGTATGGATGTCCACCAAGACTCATCAAAATGATATTCGAAATTACGTTGCTAGAAGATTCAGGAGTCAATCAGGATGAAATTCGGGCAATTTATCAACATTTGCAACAGTATGCCATATCCAATCATGAAGATATAAAACTAAGAATCTGTTCTCAATGCTATCTATCATCGATTAAACTATATTATTTGGAATCCTTTGCCAGCACCCCGGCAGTCAATTTCGACCCCAAATTAGATTTTGACAAGGTGACCACAAGCTTACTACAGGAGTTTGAAATGTTGTTGGATTTTCCCAATCTATCCTTATTTCCCACATGGACATTGTTTATTTTGTCCATCAATAGAATTGACGATATGAAAATTTTGAATTTATTAAAGAGAATTGAGGAGAAATGGCCATTTTCTAGTGTGAGTTTAATTATAGATGCTATTGAAATGATTTGGAAGATAAGCAGTTTGGACGAATCTGTTCACTGGAGAGATATTTTGAATGTGATAGGATTTAAGTTGGGCTTGACCTAAAACTGAAGAGCTGTATTAGTTCGCCAGAACACAGAAGTACGTAAATTACCATACATAACGAAACCATTTCTTCTTTTCCTTATCAGTCAAATCTAAAACGTCCAAGTCGGGATCAATGTTGTCTTCGGCATTACCGTATTTCTTATCCCTTCTTATATTTTCAAAGAAACACCAGGCACCATAGAGAGTGAGCAATACAGTTGCAGCCGAACTGAATCCCAAAATTGCATGATACCCAGTCAAATAATGGGGAGCCTCTCTTGTTAAAAATAGTTGAGGTGCCACAATGTTAGCAATACAGTACAGTGTAAAGTTTGTAGCGTTGACGACGGTCTTTTTCGTACTTCCAGCAGTATTAGACAAATTCATTCCCGTAAAGGCGGAATAAACACCCCAATAAAAGTAGAAAAACAAATAGGCGACATACAATGGCCATTTACTTGTCAACGTTAACATTAATGAACAGCAAATAATTGGGACTAATGAAACAACTACAGCAACAACTGTTCTAAACTTACCAGGGAACAATAATTGGGAGAAGGCTACTATCCAACCACTTAAAGTCATCATCAAACCTGTTGG
Organism: Yamadazyma tumulicola; assembly: GCA_030578535.1. NCBI lineage: Eukaryota > Fungi > Ascomycota > Pichiomycetes > Serinales > Debaryomycetaceae > Yamadazyma > Yamadazyma tumulicola. Next base: position 16,565 of record JAJMSJ010000049.1, read on the forward strand.
GACACCAAGAACTGTAGTGATGATTGGAGAAAATCCCAAGCCACTGACAATTTGTGCCGCAAAGGTAACCAAAGCTCCATTACTGATATTAGCAGAAAATACCCCCAAACACATAATCCAAGTCTTGATATCTTTTAAAGCTTCAACTGCTTGATTTCTCTTGAAAGTAGTATTTTTGATACCTGTCCGATTTTCTGCAGTTCTGTGCACGGCAATGTATCTTTCTCTTTCATTTAACCACCAGCATGTCATAGGCGAGTCAGGTAACATCACGAATGCAATGGCAGTGAGAAAGAACGAAATACTTGCAAACACAATGAACAATAATCTCCAATTTTCAATGCTGACATTGGCATGACCAACACCATAAGATATAGTACCTGTGACAACCGAAGAGAATCCACTGAACCAAATTGCGGTTCTTATTCCCATTTCTGATGACCGCTTGTAGAACATAGCAGTAATTATCAGGCAGAATGGGAACAAACAAGTTTCAAAAAGCCCTAACAAAAATCTCAAGGCGGCCATTTGTGCAAAAGTGTTAGTTGCAGCCATACAAATCAAAATTATGTTCCATAATACGCAGGAAGTAATCAATACTTTTGCTACGGGTAATTTTTGCAAAATAAAGTTAGCTGGAACTTCGCCCACTAAGTACCCAAAGTAGAATATACTTCCTAGCCATGAATACTGGCTCCCGTGTAAATCCAAGGCAGAAGTCATACCATAAGCTGCAGCGTTACTGATCAAGATTTTGTCAGCAGCTGCAAATGTAGTCAAAAAAGTCATGATGGGCATAAGCATCCAATCGATTTTCCGCAAAACTTTCTTCGATTCTTCTTCAGTGTAGTCTGCATGCTGAGGGTGTTCTAGCAAAAACTTGGCCCCAGAGTCTAAATTGTCCCACTTATCTCTATCATTATATCCTTCTATTTCTTCCAGCTTCATTTCTTTAGTCTCATTACTAACATGATTACTTGCATCAATAGATACTGTGTCGATTTCAGCTGTTGGTTTCTCACTGCTTCTTCCCATTGTTTTAGCAGCAAAAATAGTTCAAGGTATGAAGTCTAATAGATAATATAACACAGTTGTGAAGTGTGAAGAGAAGGGAGTAATTTAAAACCCAATATATAGGGCTGCAAAAGTTCATCATAATGTCGTCCGCGATAACAATCGCTCCCGTCGTATCATTATTCCATTTGACTGCGTATCCAACAACCCAGAAATTGGCTTGGAGGAACGAGTAAAGATATGAGTGAATGATATTTAATTGATAATGAAAAGATAAGGGACTTGTGAAGATTCCCAAAATCTAAAATTTCGGTTGGTCATACCAATTCCAAACGTACGAATTAGAAAATGACAAAATCGGTGCTTATAGTCGGGTGCGGAGTGTTTGGTTTATCGACCGCTTTGGAATTATCAAAGAACGGGTATGTTGTAACAGCCATAGATGCGTACCCTATTCCTTCGCCATGGTCAGCAGCGTGTGATTTCAACAAGATCATTAGAACAGAATATAATGAGTTGTGCTATACCAAAATGTCCGTGGAAGCTTTACATTTATGGCGAAAAGAACCCATATATAAGGGATTGTACAATGAATGTGGGAGAATTTTGATCACACCTACATCAGCTACCAAGAGAAATGAGTTTGAGTTGAGTAGTATCAATTGCTTGAAGAAAATCGGTGAAGGTACTAAGATTGAATTTTTCAAAACAAGTAAGGTCTTGGGGGAGAGGTTCAAAGAACTTGTCTACAGTTCTATTGACGATGACATTAATCTCAAGTTTAACCCTGAAGGGGGTATGGCCCACGCAGCTGGATCGATGAGAGCAGTTTTCCATGCCGCAGTATCAAGTGGTGTCAAATTTGTTTTTGGCGCCCAAGGAACTGCTACGCATATTGAGGTGGTCGATGGAGTTGAGTACGTTATTACTAAGGATGGTAGTAAGTATACAGCGGATCAAATAATCATCAGTGCTGGTGCTGCCACCGGAAAAATCATCGATTTGAAGAATCAACAATCAGCAACAGGCTTATTTGTCACCCATATTAGGTTGACTGGAGATGAATTTGAAAAATACAAAGGTCTTCCTGTTGTCTTCGATTCAGTTGAAGGATATTTCTTCCCCCCTGACCCTGAAACGAACATTCTAAAGATCGCTCTACCAGGATCAGGTGCTACCAATTATGACGCCAATGGTCTATCGTTACCTCGATACAAATTACAAAATCCTCATGATACCATGCCAAGACAGTTTATCGGTACCGCTAAAAAGTTGTTGGCCAAGTACGTTCCTGATTTGGCTTACCATAAGTTGTTCAATCACAAAGCTTGTTGGGTAGCAGATACAGCAGACTCTCATTTCATTATTGATGCTGTACCTGGTTATGCCAGAGTTTACGTGGCTACAGGTGATAGCGGGCACGGGTTTAAATTTTTACCTAATATTGGAAAGTACATTAGACAGAGATTAGAGAACGACTTGAATTTAGAGTTGGCAAACAATTGGAAATGGAGAGAAGATGCCAAACAATTTGATGCCTCTGAGTGTGATTGGCGTGTTGTTACTCTGCATAACTTGGACTTCGCCGATGTAGATTGGGTTATCGAAGAAAACCCAAAAATTTAAGTAATAGAATACAAAATGAATATACAAAGCAGTTAGTTGAGTACTATCTAGTTGATTTTGAAATAGCACGAACTTATATTATGATCACAGCTAATTCTTGTGAGGATCAACGGTCGTATCCATTTCCCTGAGTTAATAATACGTTATCGATACTGATTATTCACCACGAATTTGGTACAAATCGTATCAAATTGCCCTCCTCACTGAGCTATGCTGGCAAAGTTATCAAACCTATCAGTGTCGCTCTTTATCTACCGCGAACAAAGCGGATCAAAATTCCTTAAAATATAGGAGTTTGGCGACATTGCACCAATATGGTAATCCTCTTGATCGAAATCGTTATATATAAGGTGGAGGAGATAACGAGCAAACGATAGCTTGCTCTACTAACTGATAAGTTTTTAAGTGGTTTTTTTCATTACCTGGCTAAAATTATGACGGTGGAAACTAAGATTAAGATCGCCATTGACAGAGGCGGAACTTTCACAGATGTTATTGCTATCATTCCGGGAAGACCAGACTATATGTTCAAACTATTATCTGTTGATCCATCTAATTATAGCGACGCCAACATTGAAGGTATCAGAAGAGTTTTGGAGTATGTTCACGATGTAAAAATTCCAAGAGGATCTCCTTTAGACACATCTAGTATTGAAAGTATCCGATTAGGTACGACAGTTGCAACTAATGCCTTGTTGGAAAGGAAAGGTGTACCTACAGCATTGGTGACCACCGAAGGATTCAAAGATATCTTACATATCGGTAATCAAACAAGACCAGATTTATTTGCTTTGGAAATCATTAAACCGTCACCATTATATCAGGAGGTACTTGAAGTGGAAGAAAGAGTTACACTACCAGCATATTCCGAAGACGCCTCAGGTAAAGACTGTAAAGAGCTAGTTGATAATGAAACATATGTTGTTGGCTCAACTAAGGAAGTTGTCCAAATAATTAAGCCACTAAACATTGCCAAGACGGAATCACAATTAAAAGAATTGAAAGCTAAAGGTATCGAATCCATAGCAGTCGTTTTAATTCACGGTTACAACTATCAACTACACGAAAAGTGCATTGGAGAATTGGCTACTAAGCTTGGTTTTACCAATGTTACGTTATCTCACGAGGTGTTGCCTATGATTAAGGCTGTAAATCGCGGACAATCAGCTTGCATAGATGCTTATTTGACCCCTATAGTTCAAGCATATGTCAAAAGCTTGATCAATGGGTTTGAACCAGGATTTGAAAAGCACACGAGGGTTGAGTTTATGATGTCTGATGGAGGATTATGTGGCTACAAAAAATTTACTGGACTTAAATCGTTACTTTCTGGACCAGCTGGTGGGGTGGTTGGTCAAGCCATGACTTGTTTCGATCCCAAGGAGGGTACCCATACTATTGGATTTGACATGGGAGGCACATCAACCGACATTTCTCGTTACGCCGGCCAATATGAACATGTATTTGAGACCACTACTGCTGGTATCAAATTGGCCGCTCCACAACTAGACATCAATACTGTGGCGGCTGGTGGAGGATCTATCTTAAGCTACAAGAGTGGAATTTATTATGTCGGACCTGAATCATCATCCGCTCATCCTGGTCCTGTTTGTTACAGAAAAGGAGGTCAGAACTTAACAGTCACTGATGCCAACTTGATGTGTGGTAGAATTTTACCTGAATTCTTTCCCAAGATTTTTGGTCCTACTGAAGATCAACCCTTGGATAAACAATCCGTCATTGACAAGTTTACCGAGTTAGCAGAAGTGATAAATAACGACAACAAAGATTTGAAAGATAAAACACCATATGAAGTGGCTTTGGGATTCTTAGAAGTTGCTAACGTAACCATGGCTAAACCAATTAGACAGTTGACGGAAAATAAAGGGTTTGATGTTGCCAAACATAACTTAGCGTCATTTGGGGGCGCAGGGGGCCAGCATGCTGTGTCACTAGCAAAGACCTTGAAAATGAAGAGAGTGGTGATCCATAAATATTCCTCAATTTTATCGGCTTATGGTATTGCATTAGCTGATATTGTGAATGAGCAACAAGAGCCCACCTTGATGGTCTACAATACTGTGAACAAACAGGAATTATTGGAAAGCTGTGAAGTGTTGAAGCAAAAAGTCACTCACGAGTTGAATGAGCAAGGAGTTTATGATATCAACTTCCTAGTTTATTTCAATATGGGATATAAAGGATCAGACTCCAAATTGATGATACCCGAGTCGTCTAAAGACTTTTTAGAATCATTTTATGAAGTTCATCATAGAGAATTTAGTTTCAATGATTTTAAAAAACAAGTAATTGTTAGCGATATCAGGGTAAGAGGTTCAGGAGCAATGAATAAAGTAGTTGAGAGGTCTCCCTTTGAAGATTTGAAAAATGTCGAGAAGAAATCAGTTCCTGCCAACTTGGAGGAAAAAATCTCCCCCATTTACTTCAAAGAAGGATTCCATGATAGTAAGATCTATTTATTGAAGAATCTACCAGTTGGGTCAATTGTTCAGGGCCCTTCGTTAATATTAGATGAAACTCAAACTATCTTGGTAGAACCGCATTCCACCTTGACTGTGTTGCCAAGACATGTCATAATTGACTTGCAAGATGAGGAATCGACTGTCAAGGTCAATACCGAGGTAGTTGATCCTGTGCAGTTGTCGATATTTTCCCACAGATTTATGTCCATCGCTGAGTCGATGTGTACTACGTTGCAAAAGATTTCTGTAAGTGCCAATATTAAAGAAAGAATGGACTTCAGCTGTGCATTATTTGACGATCAAGGTAATTTAGTCGCCAACGCTCCAGCAGTGCCTGTTCATCTTAGTTCTATGTCCTTTGCTGTTAAGTTCCAAATCAATTATTGGAAAGGAGATATTAAAGAAGGTGACATATTGGCTACCAATCATCCTGAAGCTATGGGTACCCATTTACCTGACATAACTATCATTTCACCTGTGTTTGTCGATGGAATTATTAGATTTTATGTAGGATCAAGAGCCCATCATGCGGAGATTGGAGGTACAGTGGCAGGGTCAATGGATTCTTCTGCTACATCTTTAGATCAAGAGGGTGCTAAATTTATTGCTTGGAAGGTTGTTTCCCAAGGTAGATTCGATGATGAAGGGATTCAAAAGTATTTTGTCGACGAGTTATTAAAGCTACCTGGCTCTTCACCTACAAGAAAGCTCGCAGATAATGTAAGTGACATAAAAGCTGCAATTGCTGGTAACCAGAAAGGTATCAACTTACTCACGGATGTCTTTAATGAATATGACACCGAAACTGTGTTGTTCTACATGAAAGGAATTAAGGATACTTCGGAAATGGCGGTTAGGCAATTTTTAAAAAAATTAGCTAAACAACACAAGCGCCGGTTACCGTTGACCGCAGTAGACTATATGGATGACGGAGCTAGAATTCAATTAACAATAGATATCAACGAAGACGATGGATCAGCTACGTTTGATTTCACTGGAACAGCATTTGAAACATTCAATTGTTTCAATGCTCCCAAATCAATCACTTATGCAGTTATCACCTTCTGTTTGAGACGTCATATCACAGAAGGAGATTTGCCATTGAATGAGGGTGTGTTGAGCCCTATCAAATTGATAATTCCGGAGGGCACTGTACTTAATCCAAGTATTAGTGCCGCTGTTAGCGGTGGCAATGGTATCACCTCACAGAAAATTTGTGATGTAGTGATGAAGGCATTTGGAACTGTTGCCGCTTCATACGGATGTATGAATTGTATCAGTTTCGGACAAGGGGGGATTGATCCTGAAACAGGAAAGATGATTAATGGATTCGGATTTTGTGAAACTATTGGTGGTGGTACCGGAGCTGGTGATGGATTTAATGGATTTTCTGGAGTTCAATGTAATATGACGAATACATTGATGACTGATCCTGAAGTTTTAGAACAAAGGTACCCTGTCTTGTTGAGACAATTTACAGTGAGAACTGACAGTGCCGGCAAAGGAAAGTGGAATGGAGGGAATGGATTGATTCGTGAATTGCAGTTCACCTCGCCATGTCATGCCAGTATCTTAACTCAACGGAGAGTCTTTGCTCCTTACGGAATGAATGGGGGCGGCGATGGAGGCAAAGGGGTCAATCTTTTGGGAAGAGTCAGAAGTGACGGTAAAACCATCGATTGGAAACATTTAGGACCCACAGCAGAAATAGGGTTGAATGTCGGAGATATTGTTATGATCAAGACCCCAGGTGGCGGTGGTTATGGAGTTCCTGACGATGACATTAGCGAGCTATCAGAAATCAAATTACCGACTCCGCCATTAGCTGGCGGCTCTTACGGTCAAATCCGTGAAGCTTTCAACACCGCTCAATAAATAATTTCTCTATATATGCACACAGCTTACCACATCACAGCCTCTAAGGAATAACATTCTCTAACAGCGTCCTCCTCAAGGATGTCGGTTAGTCTCACTTTTCGTAAATAAAGCATCATCCGCAGCTATCTCAATTCAAAAGAACCTTTTTCCTTATTAACTATATATTGCCAGTCAATTGTTTAATGCCAAAGAACACTTCAATCATAATCTCGAACTTATTTCGGGAAGATTTCTTGAGTAAATCGGGAATTTCTTTAGTTGACAAAATCAAATTAGATGTGTTGAACGTTAACAAAGATAATGATGAGGATTATTTTTTGAACAAGATAACCCACTGGTCTAACTTGCCATTCTTACATAGAGTGGTAATCATTTTGAAGGATGAGAGTTCCAGTGAAGAATTGTTTACGTTCCTCAAGTCCTCAGGCTTAAGAGACGACATCAAGATAAGTTTGCAAGAGAATTTATTAACTCGATCTAAGAGTAGTGAAAATTTACAGCATGACTTAGCATTTGATTTGAGGAAATTCAAGCAGCAAAATAACAGTTACGAAGAGCCCGAGCCTCAGAAGTTCAATTCAGAAGATCTACGCCGATTAGGATTGTCGCCGACGACTCACGAAGAAGAAATTGACACAAGAAGTCGATCAAAGTCGTTAACTAGAACGTTGTTCACTCCTTTAACCATCAACACCAACCTCAGTAATGTTGCATCCATCCCCAGTCCTACTATTACCTTAGATGAATCAGAGAATTAGGTGAATATACATATGTAGTTGGAGTATTTGTGAGTAATGTCTATTTGTTACCAAATTCCTCATTACAGGACAAGGCAGAGAGTCGCCACCTTCTTTTACAAATATGATTCTCTTGATGTCATAAATGATTACCAAATGAAGGGTAAAAGAGTTTGCGTTACTTGTTGGTGATGTTCGCGACCAAAAGTTCTCGGTGAATTACTGGACGAAAACCATGAACTTGAAGAATTTATTATCGCTCTGCATTTTATTCGTGTTAGGAGCTGGTTCCGTCCAAGTGTTCGACCTCGACAACACCGATTTTCACAGCTCGGAAACTGTCCCGCAGATTTCTGGAAAGGAAGGATTAATATATTTCAGTGACAGATTAAGTGGTCAGTTGTTTAAAGCCAAAGAATTGACCCCAGAGTTTGTTGAATTTTTAAATAGTCAAAATAAGCAAATCAGGGAAAAGCCCCAGTTAATTATTTCCATTAATGGGTTGAGTTCCCAATCTTTACCTCCGAAACCAAACTTCGAGATTGATGATGATCAGTTTATCAAGAATTTTAATAAGTTGTTTAAGAAGGTCAGCGGTGATAACAGAGTTTCTTTGACCCCTGAAGTTCAATTAATCAGTAACGATGATATTCACAGTGCTGTTGACCACTTTAAACTCTTCAATTTTAAGTTGAACTCACTTTGGAATCAATACACTCAATCAGACAACTCAGTGAATTTCAAATTGATCAATGATAAGTTCTTCATAAATGAAGTGACTCAATTAATTCATTTGAACGATTTAAAATTTTCCCATCATGACAAGCTTTACGTCAATTTCAATAGCTTGGTTTCAATTTTGAGGAAGACAGGTAATTCTCAATCATATGAAAATGGGTGCAAAAGCTTTGTCGAGTTAGTAAACAAATTACAGCACAAGTTTTCCATCATCTTGGTCAAGTCGAACAATCCGAAAATCGACTTGGCTAAAAGAAACCAAGAATTGAATGACATTTTCAAGACGTTTGACAAAAAGTCCGGCAGCAATGCTAAAAATGGGTGTTTCCAAACAGAAGAAAATTGTCAAGTTGGTACGTCCAATTGTAATTCACACGGTATTTGTACTAAGTTTTCATCAAGTTGTTGGTCATGTGTTTGCAGCTCCTCATTCAACAAGACTACTTCAAGGACCACTGAGTGGGCTGGCTTTGACTGTTCCAAGCAAGATATTTCCGCTACAGCCAATCTATTATTGTGGACGACTGTAGGACTATTAGTATTATTTGTGGGAGGTGTAAAGTTATTGGTCTCTATCGGCAATGAGCCTTTACCTGGTGTCTTGGATGCTAAATAGATTTACATTGAGTTTATGTCATTGTGGTCTTTAACATCATGGTTGAACCTCTTAACTTAGGATGTTAGCAATGCTTGATTGTAGAGATTCCAGTAACTCCGCAGGTTTTTAATATTACACTTTTTATTTCGACTGCTCTGTCTTTTGGTGCATTAAGTCAAAGACTAGATAGCGTTCGAAAATACAGAGGCTGAACATAAGGTACTATCGATACTCCAGAAGGTGCAATTATACGACAAAACAAGACGAGTTTCGAATGTTAATAAATAAATCTACTCTAGCAGGTCTGACAGTATCGGCGGATGGTTACTATATATTTTAATATTTCTTGGTGGAATTGGAAATCGAATCATGGTTCAATCAGAGAGAACGCTATTTTTATAGCTAAACTAATCTCGCAAATATCATGATCCTTCTAAAGGAAGAGAGCACAAGGATAAAGCGTCCACGGCTAGTCCAATACAGCCGTAGCAAAACATCTTCACCTCCACTATAGAGCATTCCACGAATTCATTCCATATGTAGTTCAGCAAGCACCACACTTATAACACTACATATAGATACACCAGTCCGAAATACTGACGCAAAATCGCTATGCGTCCCTTTTTCGCACCTGAAAATTCCCTAAATGATGAAAACAAGGAGATCAGTGGTGACGACCGTTGCACTATTAGTGATTCTTTGCATCATCTATACCATTTCTAGCTCATCTAATTCCTTAGGTAAAGGAATCCCTATCAATTTATCTAAGGATGAATTTAAAGGCAGTAATATCCAGTTAGGATTAAGTGTAGACGAGAGTGTATTAGACATGAATAAAGAAATTTCTACAGATGACAATGAGGATGAGATTGAGGTTGAAAAACATGGAAAAGGTGTCTCTGACATTAACCATCATGCTGCATCTATCGAAGATGTGATAGCAAACGAACTCAACTCCAACGAGGACTTTCATCAAGATCTAAGTCGGGTGCAAGCTAAGCAAGATTTATCTCCAACGGCGAACGAGGTAGCTTTTATGCCAAAAATGGCCAATGAGACGTTGAAAGCCGAGTTAGGTAACGCTGCTTGGAGATTATTACATACAATATTAGCGAGGTATCCTGACAAACCCACTGAATCGCAACAGACCAGCTTGAATCAATATATCCAATTATTCGCTCAAGTCTACCCCTGTGGAGATTGTGCCCGTCATTTCCAGAAACTTTTGGAAAAGTTCCCACCACAAACTAAAAGTAGGAAAACTGCTGCATTATGGGGTTGTCATATCCATAACAAAGTAAATGAAAAATTGAACAAAGAGATTTATGATTGTACGACTATTTTAGAAGATTATGATTGTGGTTGCGGTGATGACGAGAATGAAGTTGATGTCACCTTGGGGGGCAAAACCTTGAACACCTTGAAGGGTATAGAGGTTGAGGAAGAACAACATCAATTAGGCTAGAGAACGAATGATAACCTAAAAGAGAAAGCTGAAAAAAGTCAAGATAGCAATACGTGAACTGTTGTTAATCGTTATATTTCTGTCACTACTATCTCAATATTCTTATCATTATGGTTGGGAGTAATTAGGTACCTCTTGTTCAACTTGAAATACACCGTATTGCTCCAATCTCTTGCTATACCAGACTACATAATGATACAGCAGCCCGTTGACTTGTTGTCAAACTTCAATTTCCTCGTACTCTTATATATTTGGTATTGTTGGTACTCATTTTTTTGTGGATCCAATTTCCATAAAGAAGGGATCAAATAATCCGGGGTTTCTAGCGTAAAGTTTATGATGGATAATGAACTTTGGCTGGCTGGTGATCGATCCCTCAACAAACTTTCCTTCAATTTGATATTCAACTCTTGGATTCTTCGTAATTTGATCTGAGCAATTTTATATTTCATATCATGTTCCGGGTCCATTTTAAAATAAAATAGCGTACAACCGAGTATGCGGGGTAAATCAATATCAAAATGTGCTAGTTTGGGGTTTATTTGGGGTGGTTGTTGGATATTGAAAATGGGAAAAATGTGGTGCTTTATGAATCCTTTGAGGTGAGATTAGGAGATTATATGCAGGACCGATTTATTCTGAAGTAGTTGATCAATAGGACAACACCGTAGAAAAGCATTGACAATTACGGGAGTAGATGAGCAATACGGTGCACAAAAAGACCAGAACTCTTGGGAAATTCTATAACAAGATTCACTTAGTGGAATCTGGACATTGTCCGACAATTTTATTGCACCAACTAAAAGAAGAACAAGAAGAATATACAGAATGCAATTACCGTGGCTAATATCAAAGTATCTCTTTTCCTTCGCGTGTTGATTCGGCTTATCAATACATTGAGACCGGGAATTTGCTGGATCAGGGATCCAAGGTTGAAATTGGAGTTTACGAGATAGTTACGCTGGTTAATTATCTCGTCTCTAGTATTATAAGCCGATTGAAGCAACCGATTAGCGATAGAATTTAGGTCATTGGCACGTTCACTTTCTTGCAAAACATAATCATTCTCTTCCAAACTATTCATCTTTTGGGATTGCAGTTGACGGTTGTTCAAGTCGGATCGGATGGAAAATAGCAAATTGTTACGGTTTTTTGAATCGTTGATGGAACTGGTTATTTTGTTGAAAATTTGGTAATGGTCGTATAGAATCTCTTTATGCCGAGTTAATTGTTGGAGTTTAGAAGTAGATAAGGTTTCAAACTCGTTGATGGTCGACAATCTCGATATCAACTCGTTGGTTTGAACTAAGGCTGTTTCGATTTTTTGTTTAGTGGAAGTTTCGAGTTCGGAATCTTCATTGTTGCTAATATTCTTTTCATAATTTGATAATTTAGTGAGTTCCTGATCGACAGATTTCTCTAAACTGATAATTTGATTCCTTATGGAGCTGAAACTAGACATTGAAGATTTGATCCGATAACCTTCGAACTATTGAATGGAAGAAAATGACATTTCATCGCGAAATGACAGAGAAGTTGCAAGAGTTAGTTCCTCAACCGATTGAATCTCTTGATGGGATGCTCGGAGATAATGGTGGTTCACTGGAGATGGGTGGTAGATCGAAAATGAAAATGATACGTTCAGTACTTCATAAAATTCAAAAGTATAGCGCCTGGGGTTTATTGACGTTTATAGGGTTACACGGGACATCGGTGATAGTTGCTCCAAGTATACAATTGCCCATGTCAATAAACCAAGAGTTGTTTGAACTTGCTCGACTGGTATACTTGTCTATACCCTTCGAGACTGTAATTTTTGGTTGTGGAATTGCTCATATCACAAGTGGTTTAGGTTTAAGATTTTTCAAGAAGGGACGTGGTGTTCGTCAACACCATCGTCACCAATTAGTTGACGACAAATCTGATACCGTCGGATTGGGAGGTTTAACTAACTTGATTGGTCTTGGGGCTAAAAAGTCGTGGATTTCTTCTGTCACCAATGATTCATTGACGCCATTGTCATTTAGTGGGTACGTATTACTTCCCTTGCTTGGATACCATTTGTTCAAATTTAAGATAACGCCTATGGTTGTTGACGGAGACATGCTGTTAGTTTCATTGCACTATATCAATACGATATTGAATCATTCGTTGGTGAAGTACGGATCTACAATCAACTTCTTCCTACTTTCAGCTCTCATATATACTTCAAGCTACCACTTTGTTAGTGGAGCATTGAAACTCAACAACAAGCTTACCCATTATTACAAAAAATTGGGGTATCTGATAATTGTGGGAATCAGCATACTTGGGTTAATCAGTCTAATAAGATTTAAAACAACTAACTTTGATGATGGGTACTTGCTAAGTAAGTACTTGAAGTATGTGAAATTTTCGAGAATGTAAGCGTCTAGGACACTGGATTGACTGACTGACGATGTGTTGTTGTATGGTTGAAATAATGAGAGGAATTGTACACAATGTAACCCCTTCACGATTTGCAACTTTCAGTGCCTCCGTTTTTAGTCAGCCTTTGCACTGGTTCCCTGCTCTTCATGCTTTTACTCATGGAACCTACTACTTACTATGATACCATATCCTCATTCTCGAAGGCAATGGCGTATATGTATTTTATTGTATGCTATAAGGGCACCTGAAAACAATCGAAAAAAATCTTATCGCTCCGATACGGAGCAAAACTCAGATGAGCTGAGAATGACAAATATGAAAACTGTCACAAGTCAGAGATATGGCGGTCAATACAACACCTTGTTCGAGTATATATAAACCACAAATACAACCAAAATCAATACAATCATCAAAAATACACCTCCTACATACCATATTGTAGCCGGCTCTGGCAATCCATAATTAATTGAATTTAATTACGGAGCCGAACAGTAAACCGCATGCTTAATTAGTAGCTACTTGAGCAACTTGGGGGCCCAAAGTGGGCTTGACGTTAGTTCTCTTGGACCGATAGTCTTTGATAGCAGACTTGACTGCGTCCTCAGCCAACATGGAGCAATGCAATTTGACTGGAGGCAAGTTTAGCTCTTTAGCGATGGCGGTATTTTTCAACCTTCCGGCTTCTTCCAAAGACAACCCTTGAATCAAACTAGTCAAATAAGACGACGAAGCAATGGCTGACCCACAACCAAAAGTCTTAAATTTTGCCTGCTTTATGATACCTGTTTCTTCATCGACTTCAATTTGTAGCCTCATAACATCTCCACAAGCTGGGGCGCCCACTAACCCGGTACCTACGTTGACGGAGTTCTTATCTAAAGTGCCGACATTCTGAGGATTAGTATAGTGCTTCAACACATTCTCATGATAGTTTCTTTGCAATCTCAAGCTGGCACCACAAGTAGCAGCACCAAACCTGGCTGCCATTCCAGGGATGGGTTGGAGTGACCTTAAATTGGCAATTCTCACCGTTCTAATCGATGGTATAACTGACTTAAACATTGACGATTTCAGTTGTAATGAAAAAAATTTGATTTGTGGTTTGCGCATTGATGATTAATTCTAAAGACGTGCGTAAACCAGATTTTCCGGAGTCGATACGGAGGATGGGCTCGACTGCGGCGGGGGAGTGCTGACGAACCGCGTGAACAATCTTTAATATTAGTGGCATATGCAAAGGAGAATTGTCTTTAAAACATGACGACATATTTAGCCATAATTTAATTTCCATACTCCCAGGACCTTGCCACATTGTCTTTTCTTTCGGTGTGTGACATCAATTAAAATCACGTGACACAGAAGTTTCTTATCACTGATAAAAAAGATGCAAGCCTATTCAGATTTTTATACAGCTAAGCAGATATTGGGGTCCTTATAGCGGAGATTGCATTATCAGGAATAGGACAACAACAAGGCATGGAAGAACGAGACATTGTAACTCTCCTCACTACGTTGATTTTTCTTCGATCTCGCACTCTCAGATTCTCACTGATTGTTTTGGCGTTGAAAGCTATCATGTCGATAGAGAAAGAAAATGCCAATAATCAGCTCGACAATTACCAATTAGGGGTGAGTAACGGGGATGTAGACTGGTTATTTCGGGGTAAATCCAAGAAATTGACCAAAAAAATGAATCAAAATAAAGATTTTGACGACTATAGCAATAGATTGGATTCGAAGACTCCCCATGTTTCTGCTAGTACTGAGAAAACACATACTCAAACTCCCTTTTTGAGTGGAAATGATGGTAAAATTGACCTTCAAATGGATAACAGCAATGGTAAGTCCACAGTAAAGCCAGAATCCCCCGCAGCTAAACCAGCGGATAATCATTCCTCCGAAATTGATGATACCAATTTCTTCCAAACAAGTCCAAGATCAGACAAATCAGATAAGCTGGACAAACTGGAGTTTTGTGAAGGTAAGTCGAAGTCTGAAAAAGCCGAAAAACCTGATAAAGGAGATGCAGATGACAGGTCGAAGCTAAACAAACTATTTCGGCCTCGATCTTCTTCAGGGGCTAAAGACAAGAAAACTTTCAACTTGATCAATTACACTAGTCAATCAGTAGATGGAATCAATTATGATATGGACAGCTCAGTTGAAAGCCAAAAGGCTGTCAAGCCTTCCTATAATCCGAGTGTCAACTCCAAATCCGCCGCTATACCGATTTCGCCCAAAAATCGGTCTCGTTCTTCATCTGTGGGTTCTAATTCTTCCGTTAATTCATTCAGCAAGAAGTCCCTTTTCAGTTCCATTTCTTCAAAATTCAAATCATCCGTGGAAATATCATCTTCACCCACTTCATCCCATTCTCAAGGCACATCGAGCCCTTCGGCTTCGCCCTTGCCTAATCATAACCACTTTACGACTTCTTCCACTCCAGCACAACACAGTCACGCCATACCGAATGTGTTGAGCGGGGGTTCCATCGATCCTTCTGACCATGAAGATTTAACATCGATATATAATAAAGTCCCCGCGGAGTTGTCCAATGGTATACCCCTGCGCAAAAACTCTGTTGATGCAGCAGCAGAACCCAAGAATTCTCCCAGCTTTAATTCATTCTTCAAAAGACGGTCGTCGACCTCATCTCAGTCTACCGGAGCCACTGCTCAAGGTGTATCAAGGAGATCATCTCAAACGTCCGATACCATGAGTAACAAAAGACATCAGGATTCAGATACAGATAAAGATACCAAGGACAGCAAAATCATACTCAATAAGAATCCTAACAAGTCACCCAATCCCATCAAAGAATTGAATAGAGTTAGTCTCAAAAGAGTAAATTTTGCTATCGATAGATTAAGTTATGATCCTCAGCAACAAATTCCCTCACGTCGTCCTAAAAAGGGTAACGTTTTGATACCTGATGACCTAATAGCACCACCACCAAGACTATCCCAAGGAATTTCGTTGAACGATGGATCAATCAAGAATGACACTACCCCCATGTACACCGATAAAGATCTAGCATTAGCCATTGAGGCACAAAAGAGAGCTCTTATAGAAGCAGAGAAACATGCCCAGGAAGCACATTTGTCTGCGAGACGATTATCATTAGAAGTCAATCAATATCGTTTAAGAGCTATTAAAAGACCTTCCACCTCAGGTAGTACTTCTGGTATGGCACTAGGTAGCATAACAGCTAGTCCTACCATAAAAGAAGAGGAAGTGGGCACTTTTGATGATGAGGCGGATAATACTACCTCCAGTTCTAGTGTTGGAAACCAAATCAAAAAAATTGAAATTGATAAGCCGTTACATTTACATGAGAATCATTTCGAAGATGAAGCTGAAGTGAACCTCTGTGATTTGACCTTGGAACAAGTCTACACACGTTGCTGTCATTTAAGAGAGATTTTACCTATTCCTGCTACATTGAAACAACTTAAGAACAAGTCAAAACCATTGCAAGTTTTGAAACTATTGAATCCTAAACCTACGTTAATTGACGTTCTATCGTTCAGTGACTTCATTGCTATAGTACCTGTCACAACTATAATTTTCGATAATGTGACCATGACCACGGAAATGTTGAGACATATATTGGGTTCGTTAATCAACAACAAATCACTAGAGAAGCTCAGTTTACGAAATGTTCCTATCGATGCATTGGGATGGAAATATTTGTGTAAATTTTTATCACGGAATCATTCAATCAAAAAACTCGACATTAGTCAACAAAGGATCAAACCAGATTTAAATTCTTCATTGATCAGATCATCGATGAACTGGGAATTATTTATTAAGTCATTGATTTTAAGAGGAGGAATGGAAGAATTGGTAATTAATGGCTGTAAACTTTCCGACGAAATCTTTGAAAAGTTGATAAACCAAGGACTTATCAATACTATGAGATTGGGAATAGCCTCTTGTGAGTTGAATAATGTCAAATCCAACGTCGTCTGTAATTGGTTGAAAAAGCCAGAAACTAAATGTATCGGGGTTGACATTGCTTTCAATGACCTTTCAAAGGGCCAATTGAAATATTTCATAGATGCATTTAATTCGGGTAATGTTAATCTAGTGTTCTTTTCGTTATATCAGACGAATTTATCAAATGTTGATGAGTTCACTGAACTTCTAAAGTCCTTAACTAGGGTTAAAACCTTAAGATTTTTAGACTTGTCATCGTTGCCTAATTTATTTCCTGGGATAATATCCAAATTGAACGCCTATCTTCCAAAATTAGAGAATTTAAAGAGAATTCATTTTGATTTGAATGATTTGAACAGTCAATCAATTATCGCTATATCTGAAATATTGCCTAAAATTGTTGGATTATTTCATGTTTCATTTTTAGGTAACAGGAATTTAAATAACTCAGTTGGTGCATCAATTTATGCCGCCATAAAAAAATCAACCACAATCCATGCTTTAGATTTAGATTACGATTTGATTAATGATCAGTTGAATCAAAGAATTGCCTTCTATATGATGAGAAACATGGATAATATCGTAGACACGTCCAATGGCCCCGGAGCCAAAGAGGCTAAGGATATTGACAATGACGACAAAGAACAAGAGGAATTGATGTTTGATGGTTCCTTGTTAATGGAGGCCGCTGAGAAACTTTTAATCGAAAATGAAACACAGCCCAACAAGAATGAAGATATCAAGTTGCAAAAAATAATATCTAATGCCTTAATGGAAAGAACTAGAGAGCTCAGGGATAGTATCCATAAAACTATTGATACTTTGTTTGATAAACGTAATAAAGGCACTTTATCATTGGAAGGCAAAGAAAGTCTTTTGAGATTTTGCTTACTTGATGCATCATTAGAACAATTGGTGCATACTTTCGAGGAGCAAGTGAAGAAATCTACCAGTATGAGTCCCTCTCCCTCGATTGAAATTGATCATGCTTCACCAGATCATGTAAAAACAAACGGATTGCCTTCTAACTCCATTAGTATTGATACACCGATTTCCACTAGTGACAGGGATGGTCCTTCAGTAGTTCGTGTCAATAATTATTTTGGTGGGGTTAATGGCAAGTCACTGCCTCAGACAAATGATGATAAGATCTTTATCCCCACTTCGACTACTACTAGTTCTAACTCCAATACATCAACATATGATAAAGCTAATCAACCTAATATCATTCTCGATGATAAATTGTTACATCATAATTCTACTGAATTGCTCACTTCAGGTCCAATTTTGTCCCCTCGTAATACGGAAACCTTGAATAAGTTGGGTTACTTCAGCAATAATGATGTATCAACTTTCCAACCTCATCAAGTGGTGGTTGAGTCTTCCAAGGACGGTAAAAACATACCCATTGATTACCTCACTGGACGTCCAGTTTTGATGAGGTCAATTTCTCAGACATCAACACATGCCAAAGAACAAGAGTTAGAAGAAGGAGAGTTTCATCGATGGGGGTTCTTTATGCAACAACGCACCAACAGTAGTAGCAAGTTGAATGAAGAGGCAGAAGACACTAAGAAATTGCCCACATTAAAAGTTTTACCTTCTGGTAATGAACTAAGAGATGCAATTATTGAAGCCAAAGGTATTGAGTCGATAACAGAATTAATTAATAAGATTAACAACAATAGAATTAGTCTAGATAAAATCTATGATGTTTCTGACCAACATCAAAAACAACGTGTTTTGCAGACATTAGAACAATTGAAGATCGAAGAAGACAAGAAGCAAATTGAGTCAGACAAGTCAGGAGTTTCTCAACATGACGAGAACGCAGAAGGAACAACAGTCGTCGACGAACATGTTATTGATGATTCTGAGTCTATCGATTCCAATTCTGATTCAAATCAAGTGGATGCAGTAGTAGACGAAGCTTATGATAAGCTATTAAATGACGCTCAAAGAGTGAGATCTAATAATCAACTCAACAGTAAGTAGCAATAATGAATAACGATTTAGATTAAGTATCGGAAACTGATATTATTAAGCAAACAGGAAAAAGTAGAGGTATTCTATTATATTAAGGATTATATTGAGAAATATTTACCTATTCTTGAGAAGCCTTGAAAGCAGCAATTTTTTCAGCAATTTTAGCTTGTCTTTCAGCTTTAGTCAATTTGACTTGTCTATATTTCTTGGACTCAGCAGCATATTGCTCTTTAGTGAATTTCTTTTCACTTGGTTTGAAGGAAGGATCAGCTCTGATTTTTTCATGAGCTTGTTCGTAGATTTCTTCGATATCATCGGCTTCTAAATCTTCATCCAAATAAGATTTGAATAAAGTCTTGTACTTTTCTTCGTCATCATCTAACAATTCTTCCATGTACTCAGCAACGTGTCCGCCAAAGATGTACTTTCTCAATAATTCAGCATCTAATTCTTCACCTTCAATGTCCCAACCAGGGAATCTGTTTGGAGAGTGGGGAACGTATAAACCACCATCAGAAGCACCTTTTAAGACACCGAAAACTCTTGCACCGGTGGTAGTTCTTTGCAAACCGATATCCAAGAAAACTTTGAATGGTCTGGGACCTTCTTCAACAGCTTCAGTTAATTCGAATTCACCTTCAACTTCTTCAACACCGGTGTAGGTTTCGTCTAAACCTAATTTTTGTAAAGCTCTTCTGGCGACCAATAAACCAACAGCGTAAGCAGCGGACCAATTAGTTAAACCATGACTGATACCATATCTTGGTAATTCATGGGCGTAAGCAGCAGTGAAAACAACATCCCCAGTGATAGTTGAAGAAACAATTTGGGCAATAATGTCTTTGTTGGTGAATCTAACAACTAATCTGTACTTTGGAGTGTTGTATTTGGCTTTGTGCTGAGTGACTAATCTCTTTCTTTGGTAATAGTCGGTTTTACCTTCATGTCTTCTACGGAAAGGAGTCTGGAATCTTGAGTGGTACGCTGAGGACTTAACTGATTTTTGGAAGGCCATCTTGTTTGATTTATTTTTCAGTAAATTTTTTTTTATCCTCAGTATCGTTTTTTAAAAAAATTGACACATACACGAATTTTCGCAGTCTCCAGGGGCTAGAGCCCTTAAATATCACATAAACACATGACCAATATTGTACCTCAGGAACAACATAACAGTCAGATAAACTAGACAACAAATGGATGCTGATTTGAGGATCAGAAACCCAGTTAACAATTTCTACTACTGTAATCAGAATCAGAGGGCACACCTACAGTTTGTAGTTTCTTGTAGAAGGTGAATCTGTGGTTGAGTCACGATCGATTCTACATTCTACGACTATTCTCCATTAAAGTGGTTAAAAGGGATTGTCTCCATAGTTAAAGCATGGAGTGCGTAGATAAAAAAAACTCAGTCAAACAAATTCTGAAACACTTTTTTTTTCAACCCCCCCCCTTTTCCC